>OY754476.1:17478686-17564000 GCA_963575645.1 Xanthostigma xanthostigma | reverse complement strand
TTCTAAAGGTATATTTGTTGATTGTGTGAAACTAGCTTGTGTTGATGTGCTTGTTTGTAAGGATATATTTGTTGATTGTGTGGAACTAGCTTGTGTTGTGCTTGTTTCTAAAGGTTGTTGCTGTCTATAAGTATAAGATGTAGGTACTAACGGTCTGTGTAAAATCGGTGTTGTACTAAGTGGAAAATGATTTCTGACTACTTCTGAGGCTCTATTTGATGGATTAGGTGAATTTACAAGTTCGTCAAGAGCGTCATAAATTGTTTGATTTTGATCACTTTGTGAACCTTCTGAGTCGGACATCGAATTTTTTAAAATCTGATATTATACTAAGCTAAATGATCTTAAAACTACTTACATTAGATGAAACACAAAATTCATGATGAGTTGAGTTGATTATGAATAGATGATCGCTGTTGATTGGGGTAGTTGATCGCTGTTGATTCTGGTAGTTGATCGTTGTTGATTCTGGTAGTTGATAGAAGATATCCGGATGTTTGGATCTTGATTCTATTCGAGTCTTACCCGCTCGATCTTCTTCGGTAATTCTGATTTTTATAGTTGATTTCACTCGTTTTTTGATAATTTTATGAAGAAAGCTTCATATATTTATTTTTATTTTTGTTTGTTTTAAATATTGTTAAGTTATAAAATTATTATTATAAACTTTTTATTTTAGTTCGTGGTTTCGTGGTTGGAACCGTATTTTCTAGAAGGATTGTAATTCACACCCTCTTTTTAAAAACGACTGCGCCAATTAAATAGACGGGTGTCTATTTGTTTAAAAAAAATATTTATTTAATTTTTAATATTTGAATATTTATTATATTATTTTATATAATGGTTACATAAGTATTATAACTTTATTTATAATGTGTTTTACACAATTTTAGATTTGTAAGTTTGTTTGACAGTTTAATTATGAATATGGATCATATGCATTGACCCATATACAAAGTACCAGATGTACGGATAATTAAAATGTGTTTATTTATGTGCTGAAAACCCTTTTTATTAACTTAGAACTACATAAGATACATAAATGAAAGAGAGGGGTTATCAAGCGTCTTAGCTGTATACGTATATACTTAAGTTACTGTATTTTTATGTGTGGGCGTTATGTATTTTACATTACATGCCCGTACTACTTTTTTAGAAAATGATTTTACAAGATCATTTTATAGGCAAAAGTATATTATCTAGACCGCGTGCCATCAATGCAACAAGAAAATTTTGATATTTACATTTTAGCATTTTAAAAATTTTCTTAGGTGCCCGTACTACTTAAAAAAAACTATTTTACAAAATTATTTTATAGGCAACAGTTCCTTATCTAGACCGCGTGCTAACAGTATAACAAGAAAATTTTGACTTTTTACGAAATTAGTGAATTTTGAAAATTTAAAATAAGTGCCCGTACAACTTTAAAAAAATGATTTTACAAAATAATTTTATAAGCAAAAGTTATTTATCTTGACCGCGTGCCAACAGTACAACAAGAAAATTTTGACTTTTTATAAATGTTCTGAATTTTGAAAATTTACATCAAGAGCAGCCCGTACAACTTTGAAAAATGATTTTACAAAATAATTTTAAAAGCAAAAGTTCTCTATCTAGACCGCATGCCAACAGTACAACAAGAAAATCTTGACTTTTTACGAAATTTCTCAACTTTGAAAATTTACATTAAGTGCCCGTACAACTTTAAAAAATGATTTTACAAAATAATTTTATAAGCAAATGTTCTTTATCTAGACCGCTTGCCAACAGTACAAAACAAAATTAAAAATTTTAAAAACCCACGACGAAAGTAAATGTTATAATAGAAAAAGAAAATATGTATATAAAATTCAAAAATCCCTTGACAAAGAAAATCCGTCAGGAGCTGCCATTTGGCTGCATTGAAATGAATTAAAATATTGCAATTCATATTCTTCTTTTCTTAATTCAGGGCAGCGAATGGTAGCCCCGCGACGGATTTTCTTAGTCGGGGGATTTTTAATTAATTCTTTTTCTATTATAACATTTACTTTCGTCGTGGGTTTTTAAAATTTTTAAATATGTTTTATTTTAAACTTTTTAGAGATTTTTGATACAGAGAAAGCCGATTAAATGCCAATTGTGTGGGCAACCCAGCATACGTTGCTGTACAATTCATTTTCACGATTATTTTTGGTGCAGTGCAGCGCCTACTGGGGCGTAACCATCGTAATATCTATCTAAGAACCATCTCAGATGAATTATAAACCCTTTACAGGAAACCGCATCTGAATTGATCAAACCGTTTTCCAGATTAATGGTGACATTGATCGAGTGCACAAACGCACATACAAACACACAAACGAACACACAAACGAACACACAATCTCTCACCCTTAACGCATATACATGCTCCGTTCCGTCGTGGGTAAAAAAGAAAATTTTGACTTTTTACGAAATTTCTGAAATTTGAAAATTTACAATAGGTGCCCGTACAACTTTAAAAATTATTTTACAAAATAATTTTATAAGCAAAAGTAATTTATCTAGACCGCGTGCCAGCAGTACAACAAGAAATTTTTGATATTTACGAGATTTTTGAATTTTCAAAATTTTTTTTAAAATGCTTGTATCTACTACTTTACAAAATGATTTTAAAAAATAATTTTATAAGCAAAAGTTCTTTATCTAGACCGCGTGCCAACAGTACAACAAGAAAATTTTGACTTTTTACGAAATTACTTAATTTTGAAAATTTACATTAAGTACCCGTACAACTTTAAAAAATGATTTTTCAAAATAATTTTATAAGGAAAAGTTCTTTATCTAGACCGCGTGCCAAAGTAGAATAACAAAATTTTGACTTTTAACGAAATTTCTAAATTTTTAAAATTAACATTAAGTGCCCGTACAAATTTAAAAACTGATTTTACAAAATAATTTTAAAGGCAAATTTTTTTACCTAGACCACGTGCTATAGTACAATAACAAAATTTTGACTTTTTTCGAAATTCCTAAATTTTGAAAATTTACATTATGTGCCCGTACAACTTTAAAAATTATTTTGCAAGATAATTTTATAAGCAAAAGTTGATTATCTAGACCGCGTGACAACAGTACAACAAGAAAATTTTGACTTTTTATAAAATTTCTGAATATTGAAGATTTATTTTAAGTCCCGTACAACTTTTAAAAATGATTTTACAAAATCATTTTATGGGCAAAAGTTCCTTATCTAGACCGCATGCCAACAGTACAACAAAAAAATTTTGACATTTTACGAAATAACTGAATTTTGAAAATTTATATTAAGTGCCCGTACAACTTGAAAAAATGATTTTACAAAATAATTTTATAAGGAAAAGTTCTTTAACTAGACCGCGTGCCACAGTACAATAACAAAAATTTGACTTTTTACGAAATTTCTAAGTTTTGAAAACTTACATTAAGTGCCCGTACAACTTTAAAAACTGATTTAACAAAATAATTTTAAAAGCAAAAGTTCTTTATCTAGACTGCATGCTATTGTACAATAACAAAATTTTGACTTTTAATGAAATTTCTGAATTTTGAAAATTTACAATAAGTGCCCGTACAACTTTAAAAAATTATTTTACAAGATAATTTTATAAGCAAGAGTTATTTATCTAGACCGCGTGCCAACAGTACAACAAGAAAATTTTGACTTTTAACTAAATTACTGAATTTAGAAAATTTACAATAAGGTTCCGTACAACTTTAAAAATTATTTTACAAAATAATTTTATAAGCAAAAGTTCTTTATCTAGACCGCGTGCCAACAGTACAACAAGAAAATTTTAAGTTTTTATGAAATTTCTGTATTTTGAAAATTTATATTACGTGCCCGTACATATATAAAAAATGATTTTACAAAATAATTTTATGAGGAAAAGTTCTTTATCTAGAGCGCGTGCCACAACACAATAACAAAATTTTGACTTTTTTCGAAATTTCTGAATTTTGAAATTTTACATTGTCCCGTACAACTTTAAAAAAATATTTTACAAAATAATTTTATAAGCAAAAGTTTTTTATCTAGATCGCGTGCCACAGTACAATAACAAAATTTTGACTTTTAACGAAATTTCTGAATTTTGAAAACTTACATTAAGTGCCCGCACAACTTTAAAAACTTATTTTACAAAATAATTTTAAAGGCAAAAGTTTTTTATCTAGATCGCGTGCTACAGTACAATAACAAAACTTTGACTTTTAACGAAATTTCTGAATTTTGAAAAGCAAAAGTTCTTAATCTTGACTGCGTGCCAACAGTACAACAAGAAAATTTTGACTCTTTACGAAATTTTTGAATTTTTTAAATGTTAGAGTGTTCGTGCTACTTTAAAAAATGATTTTACAAAATAATTTTATATGCAAAAGTTCTTTACCTAGACCGCGTGCCAACAGTACAACAAGAAAATTTTGACTTTTAACTAAATTACTGAATTTAGAAAATTTACAATAAGGTTCCGTACAACTTTAAAAATTATTTTACAAAATAATTTTATAAGCAAAAGTTCTTTATCTAGACCGCGTGCCAACAGTACAACAAGAAAATTTTAAGTTTTTATGAAATTTCTGTATTTTGAAAATTTATATTACGTGCCCGTACATATATAAAAAATGATTTTACAAAATAATTTTATGAGGAAAAGTTCTTTATCTAGAGCGCGTGCCACAACACAATAACAAAATTTTGACTTTTTTCGAAATTTCTGAATTTTGAAATTTTACATTGTCCCGTACAACTTTAAAAAAATATTTTACAAAATAATTTTATAAGCAAAAGTTTTTTATCTAGATCGCGTGCCACAGTACAATAACAAAATTTTGACTTTTAACGAAATTTCTGAATTTTGAAAACTTACATTAAGTGCCCGCACAACTTTAAAAACTTATTTTACAAAATAATTTTAAAGGCAAAAGTTTTTTATCTAGATCGCGTGCTACAGTACAATAACAAAACTTTGACTTTTAACGAAATTTCTGAATTTTGAAAAGCAAAAGTTCTTAATCTTGACTGCGTGCCAACAGTACAACAAGAAAATTTTGACTCTTTACGAAATTTTTGAATTTTTTAAATGTTAGAGTGTTCGTGCTACTTTAAAAAATGATTTTACAAAATAATTTTATATGCAAAAGTTCTTTACCTAGACCGCGTGCCAACAGTACAACAAGAAAATTTCGACTTTTTATGAAATTTCTGAGTTTTGAAAATTTACATTAAGTGCCGTACTACTTTAAAAAATGATTTTACAAAATCATTTTAAAAGCAAAAGTTCTTTATTTAGACCGCGTGCCAACAGTACTACAAAAAAATTTTGCTATTTACGAAATTTCTGAATTTTGAAAAAGTCACGTACAACTTTAAAAAATGATTTTACAAAATAATTTTATGAGCAAAAGTTCTTTATCTAGACCGCGTGCCAACAGTACAACAAGAAAATTTTGCCTTTTATGAATGTTCTGAATTTTGAAAATTTACATTAAGTGCCCGAACAACTTTAAAAACTGATTTTTCAAAATAATTTTATTAGCAAAATATCTTTATCTAGACAACGTGCTACAGTACAATAACAAAATTTTGACTTTCAACAAAATTGCTGAATTTTGAAAATTTACAATAAGGTTCCGTACAACTTTAAAAATTATTCTACAAAATAATTTTATAAGCAAAAGTTCTTTATCTAGACCGCGTGCCAACAGTACAACAAGAAAATTTTAACTTTTTATGAAATTTCTCAATTTTGAAGATTTATATTTAGTGCCCGTACAACTATAAAAAATGATTTAACAAAATAATTTTATAAGGAAAAGTTCTTTACCTAGACCGCGTGCTACAACACGATAACAAAATTTTGACTTTTTTCGAAATTTCTGAATTTTGAAAATTTTCCTTGTCCCCGTACAACTTTAAAAAATTTTTTTACAAAATAATTTTATAAGCAAATGTTCTTTATATAGACCGCGTGCCAACAGTACAAGAAAATTTTGATATTTACGAAATTTTTGAATTTTTAAAGTTTTCTTCAACTGCCCGCACTACTTTAAAAAATGATTTTACAAAATAATTTTACAAGGAAAAGTTCTTTATCTAGACCGCGTGCTACAGTACAATAACAAAATTTTGACTTTTTACGAAATTTCTGAATTTTGAAAATTTACATTAAGTGCCCGTACAACTTTAAAAAATTATTTTACAAAATAATTTTACAAGGAAATGTTCTTTATCTAGACCGCGTGCCACAGTACATTAATCAAATTTTGACTTTTTACGAAATTTCTGAATTTTGAAAATTTACATTAAGTGCCCGTACAACTTTAAAAACTGGAGGTTCGAATAACGACTGTTACTTATTACCACGCGTCTATCATTTTGCACCTATTTAACTGTTTTTATATCGACTTTCGCGATAATAAAAACGTTTTCCGGTTTTCTCCTACGACTTTTGTTTTTTTTCAACCGTAGGTGGAATAATCTTTCTGTTTTTCTTATACCGTCTTTTTTTATAGAAACTTTTTGTATATTATTATACATTACAGGTTATCTGTCTCTTTACTTCAAACCAAACCTTATCATTTTAAATCAGAGCCATCTATTATCAAAATCGATTATCTATTCATAGTCATTACAAATTGCTTTTCTCTTTGCAGGTTCGGACCTTCGTAGTCTGTCCCTGCAATCGTTATTAACAGGTGGCTCTTTTCTTCCATCAGCCTTTTTTTCTTGTCACAGAAACACTTTTAATTATGACAATAGTCGCGAATCAATGCTTTAACTATAATTATACGTAAAATGGAAAACAGCGACAATACACTTTCCGATGATCAAACCTACTCAGATGCATCCGAATCTGAAACCAATGAAACAAACACAATGAACAAAAAATCACCACCACAACCACAATCTTACTCTAATGCAGTAAAAAATACTAATGATTTCCCCTATCCCCAAAAAAAACCAAGGCATCAGACTAAATTCTATCAATGAAATTCCTATTAAAGAGTATATCTATGCAATCGGAGAAATTGTCGGGCCAAAAAACATTCTAGCAGCGTCTAGAATTTCTGGCGATCGTATCTGCATGTATTTAAGCAGTAAAACTACAGTCGATAAATTTATCACAGATCATGAATAAATCACTATCAATGATTCTAAACTAAATGTAAGGCGTGCCGTAAACCCAGCTAAAAAACTTATTATTTCTAACATAAATCTCGTAATTCCCAATACTACCCTTGAAAACCTACTTATTAAATTAAATCTAAAACTTCTGTCCCCCATTTACCTTATGAAGGCTGGAACCCAAGATGAAAGATACGCACATATTGTATGTTTTAGACGTTATCTTTACATATCACCCGATGACGACATAGAAATTCCTGATTCCACCTTGATATCCCACGATGGCGACAATTATCGTATCTACCTAGCCATTGAAGACACAAAATGTCGCAATTGTTACCAAAGCGGCCACATATCCACAAACTGTCCCCAACAATCACGTGAAACCCGAAATGAAGATATCCCAAACAATACCTTAAAGCGCACAGGCCCTCCCTCCACTCCAGAAACCACACTAGACAGTCCTGAACTCTTTAGCGCCAAAAGAACCACAAACCCTATCCCTCGTCCTATCCACTCGGACACATTAGTAGCGGTAGCCTCCACGTCCAACGCTGTAAAACCACCTGAAACAAATGAAAAGATTAATAACGATAATACAATAAAAACCAATACAAAACCTATAACTAAAAGACTTAAAATAAACACACAAGATACCGTCACACATCCGACAGAAGTAACTTCCAGAAATGAAAACACCAATAACGACAAAAAGTTAGAAAACACCCCACATACAAATGAACTAGAAAAAAGCAAATCCACATTAAAAACACCTTCACAAAATGAATTTACAAACGACTCTCTATCACCACTGGAACCTATATTTAAAGATAACTTCTACCCTATTTCCTTTGAATTGTTCAAAAAATACATAAGAAATATCCAAAATGCAGATAATCCACTAGAGTTCACCCGCAACTATACAGATAATATTGAAGGAGTTATTTCAATGCTTACCCAACTGTATCCAGCACTAATTAGTCGTTCTGATAAAATAAGATTCACTAAAATCAGAAACAAACTAGAAAAACTTCTAATTACAGAGCATTCAATCCTCGAAAGCACTTCACCTCTACCTATGACCCTATCACCCTTAAATTCTGATGTCGAATAAAATGCATATAATACAGTGGAGCTTGAACGGATTTTTCAAAAGAATTAACGATTTAAAACTACTCATAGCTGACCTCAATCCAAAAATTATCTGCTTACAAGAAGCAAATCTTAAACCAACACAATCACTCAACTACCCCAAATACAACATTTTCAGAAATGATCGCACTAACACTGATCATCAGTTTCATTCAAAACGTGATAGTGTGCGGAAGTGTTTAATTGTGTTCAGTTTTGTCTAGCGTGATTAAAATTATCGTTAAAATTAGTTTAATTTCTATTAATTTTTATTATTTTTTGGTATATTATTCTAGATTTTCCTTTAACAGGGCAAATTTAGAGTCAAGGGAAGTTTGGTTTATTTATTTTTTTTTTGTTTTTGTTTCGGTAATTGTGTTATGTTAGTGGGAAAATAGTGTGTAGTGTATGACAACAGAGTCAGGCGGTGGCTCGGTGCCACCTCCGAATGTGGGTATAACAGCATCATTGTCCACATGTCGACCTAATCAGCAATTGCAAAAAATTGTAGAGGTAACAAACGACCAGAATGTATTCTTGGCGAAATTAGATTTCAGTAATCAGGTAAGAGTGGAAAAAAGTCATATTTAGATATTACGTCTGTTAAAACTAAAGTAAGTAAGAATAGAAACACAATGTCTCAAAAAAATAAAAATATCGGTAAAAATAATTCTCAAAAAAATAAGAAATCAGTAAATAGGCAAGTAGAACAGACAGACACTGATGACGATAGTAACTCGATTATGGAGGTTGAAACCAGTAATAAGTTTGATGTTTTGTCAAAAATAAAAGATAATACTGGCGCTGAAGATGTGCTTAGCTGTAGATATAATACGCGATCAAGTAATGTTAATAAAACAATATCTAGCAGTGCACAGAAAGTACCAAATATGCCAATTAGACCTATGCCGGGCCCAAGTAGTAGTCATAGTGAAGTTGAGTCAACAGATGACACTAACCAAATTATAGTGGATAGCATGGTAAACAATAATTATAATACACAAAAATTAGATAAGAACAATACCAATAATATTCATAATGCATATCAATTATTTAACGAAAATCACCAAGGGCCCTATTATATCTTTTTGGAAAGTAGAGATAAAAATATAGGAAAATGTCATCCTATGTTTATAGGGAGACATATTAATACTAAATTGCCACAAATGAGCGATGCAATAAATAATATTAAAACCGTAGGAAGCAATCGATTAAAAATAGAATTTAAAAATAAAAAAGATGCCAACTTTATAATTGAAAACTCGATATTTGAGGAATTAAATCTTAATTGTTATATTCCTAATCACTTATTATTTAAAATGGGAATAATTAGACACGTTGATACGGTACTAGATGAGGATTATTTAATCCAAAATATTATATGCTCACAAAAGATACAAAAAATTAGACGGGTTACAAGAAAGGTTAATGATAGGTTCGTAAATACTCAAACAATTATTGTAACATTTAAAGGCCAATGTTTGCCCGAGTACGTGAAGATCGACAATACTATCTGTGAAGTTGATTTGTACGTTCCCAGGGTTGTACAATGTTTCAAATGCTTGCGTTACGGTCATATGCAGGGACAGTGTCGTAGTCACAGTCGTTGTCCCAAGTGTGGAGAACAGCATTCAGCAGCGGAATGCACAGAAGTCAGCCCTTGCTGTGTTCACTGCAAGGGACATCATTTATCTACGGATAAAAATTGCCCAGAGTATGAAACGCAAAAAAACATAAAACAAAGAATGGTACAGATGAATTATTTAACATTTAAAGAAGCAACTGAAAACGTTAAAAAATCTTACGCAAATATAGCGCGAGTGAACTTAAACTCCGAACAAATGTTTCCTCCACTTAATAAAATTGAATACAATTCGTTTGACAATAGTTATGAAATCAAGTCAGTAAGGGCGATCCCCTCAACCCCCCGTAGAAGACAATCACCGCGTATCGATTATCTAAATAAAAATAGTTCTCAAGCAATTGATAATACTTTAAGTCGTAGGCAATACCATAAAAGTCAACAAAGATTAAATAATACTCACAGAGAAAAATCTCCTGTCATTACCTGGAATCCATACAGACCACAGGTAACGGAGTTTACAGATAAACTAAGTGAGTTATTGGAAACGGTGTCGATGCTATTCGATCATATCCCACATTCCGCTTCAGCAGCTCCAAAAATTATGGCACTCAGATCATTAGTTAACGATATTTATAAAACCTATAATTATAGTAATGGCGAATATAATTAACATTTTACAGTGGAATTGCAGATCGATCAGATCTAATAAGGCTAATCTTGAAATATTAATAAAGGACAAAAACATACATATAGCAGCCATCTCTGAGACGTGGCTCAAGAATAATTCCAATTTTTCTGTTAATAAATTTTTTATAGCCAATTCGAATAGACCAGACGGTTATGGTGGCACGGCTATTTTAGTCCACAAAATTATAAAATTTAAAAAGCTAGACGTACAGGAGTTCGAGAACGACATGGTTCAGTTGTGCGCAATCCAGATGTGTTGTAAAGAACCTTTTATAATTATATCTGTCTACTGTGCACCCAACCATAATATGTCCCAAGTATTTTGGAACAGAATTTTTAAAAAAATTTAATTACCTTTACTAGTTTTAGGAGATTTCAACTCACATTCCCCTAGTTGGGGATGTGATTACTTAGACAGAAAAGGCGATAGTTTAATTAAATCAATTGATGATAATGGATTGGTTATCCTAAACGACGGGTCAGGTACCCTAGTTTCGCGACCTAATAAAAGTAGTTCAGCTGTCGACATTTCAATTTGCTCAGCGTCTTTTGTCAGTAAAACTACTTGGCGGTGTTATAGTGATCCATCTGGGTCCGACCATTATCCTATATTACTATCGTTGGCAATTAATTATGATATAAGTCAAAAAACGTTTAAACCTTTGTATAAATGGGACGTTAAAAAAGCAAATTGGGGAGATTATACCACGCATATTGAACAGAAAATAGTTAATTTAGAAAATAATAACGATTCATTAGCCTACGAAGAGTTTGTAAATTTAATTAACGAAGCGGCCGAACAAAACATTCCCCAAAAGCGCGAAATAAAAATAAATAATTACAGAGATAGTCCTTGGCGAGATAGTGAATGTAACGAGTTAATAAAATCAAGAAAGCTAGCAATAAAAAATTATAGAGAGAACCCCAATTTTGAAAATTTCTGTTATTTCAAAAAAATAGATGCAAAAATTAAAAGAATTTTTAAAATTAAAAAACAGAATAAATTTAGAGAATTTTGCGAATCAATAAATAGAGATACTCCGGCATCGTTAATATGGGAAAATGTGAAAAGAGTCAGAGGATATTTAAATAGGGAAAATTGTAGTGAGAATATAGAATCAGGCGAAGAATGGATAAACCAGTTTATTAATAAAATAGTACCTCAATCAGTAAATCAGAATATCCAACTACGGCCCCAAGTTTATCAAGGGCATATGCTAACTGCTCCATTATCTTTTCAAGAATTAGAAAGATCTTTTAAACATACTAAAGGGACTGCGCCGGGATACGATTACATAACTTATTCCATGTTAGAAAATTTGTCAGTTAATGCAAAAAGAGTTTTTTTAATGAAATTAAATGAAATTTACAAGTCGGGATTAATACCAGATGCCTGGAAACATTATGTCGTAGTCCCAATAATTAAACCAGGTAAAAACAAAAAAGAAGCTCAATCATATCGACCTATATCTTTAACATCGTGTGTTTTGAAAATTTTGGAAAGAATTTTGAATTTTAGACTTCGATTTTGGATGAACGGTAATAAGCTTATTCCTGAATCACAGCATGGCTTCCGTAGGGGTCATAGTACGATGAACAATTTGTCAGGATTGGTATCGGATATATAAATAGGTAATACGGAAAAAGACATAACGTTAGCCGCATTCTTAAATATTGCTGGTGCCTATGATTCAGTCATCCCGTCAATTCTATGCGATAAAATGCAGGAAATAGGCATCCCCAACCAAATGAGCAATTTTATAGTTAATATGCTTATTAATAGAACTATTCATTTTAGAGTTGGACACAAATTCATTGAAACCAGAGTTTCCTCAATTGGATTGCTGCAAGGAGGAATCCTCAGTCCAATATTATATATAATCTATACAAGAGAGTTAGATCAAATTTTTTCGCCACACATAAAGATCCTACAATTTGCTGATGACGTTTGTATACACACTCAACAAAAAAAATGCAACAATGTTCTTTATCATTAGGAGACGCATTGGTGTCCCTAATAGATTGGTTAGGTTATAACGGTTTATCGTTGTCTATTGAAAAAACTAAATGCGTGGCTTTTACGAATAAACGCAAAACCAACGTACCAGAAACACTACGGGTCAATAGTAAAATAAAAATTCAAATATTAAACTCGAGTAAATTTTTAGGTTTACACTTTGACTCTAAATTGTTATGGGCAGATCATGTAAAACTTTTGATTAAAAAATGTGAATCAGGTTTAAATATTTTAAGATTTTTGGCACATTCTAAGTGGGGAGCGGATCCTACAATATGTCTAAATATTTACAGAGCAATTATAAGAGGTTCAATTGATTACGGTTCCTTTCTATACGGATCGGCGTCTACCACTCTTTTGAAAAAATTATATTTAATACAATACAAAGCACTAAGGCTTTGTATAGGTGCGCTTAGATCAACTCCGGTGAGTTCCTTACTGGTAGAGTGTGGGGAAGTTTCTCTAGATTTAAGAAGACATATCCTAGGATCCAGGTATCTTTTAGCAAAAAAATCTGACAAAGATAATAATTTAGCCTCGAAATTAAATTATCTTACTGGATTGGTCCTTACGGATAGATTCTGGGTAAGTAAAAATACACCAATATTGGTTAATAACCATATAGATGGCAGCTCATTACAAATGAACATTTATTGTAATAAATATCCAATGATGTACAATGTAAATTATAATGTAATATTGGAAAAGTATAATATAATTACAGATAGTCGTATTGAGACTGATTACAAGCTGAGAAATGTATCTCAAGATGCTTACCTAGTATTCACTGATGCATCTAAAAATGGTGATAAGGTTGGGTGTGCATTTTATGATCCACAATTAGATTTCTCGAGATCTTTTAAACTACCAGATAAACTATCTATTTACACAGCAGAAGCTATAGCAATTCGGAAAGCATTAAAATACGTGGTAAATACTAATTGCACAAACATATTTATATGCTCAGATTCTCGGAGCGTCCTACAGTCTTTGAATAAACCTGAAAAAATGACAAATTATGTATTATTAGATATTCTTAGTTCGATGTATGAAATCAAACAAACTAAACAAGTCAGTTTAATCTGGGTGAAAAGCCACATGAGTGTCACAGGCAACATAATTGTAGATATGTTTGCTAAACAAGCTATAGAACAAGAAGAAATGATGAAAATGAACCTTCCTTTGGATGATGGGCGAAAAATAATGGAAAAATTATATTATAAAAAATAATAATAATAATAATAATAATAATAATTTATTACTTCCATGAAAATACAGTTATTTATAAACAAACAAAATACACATAAATGAAAGTATATAGGTTCCTTCCAAGGAAAACCTGTGCTGAAGAAACCATTAAGAAAAAAAGAGATGATGTGGACATTTTAATTAAAGCTTAAGTGGGTTGAATTACCCTGGACACAAGACATTTGAATAGAAAAAAAAATAAATGTAATATCAAAAGAAAAACTAAAGCACATTATATAAATTTTACTGGCAAATACAAAATAAATTTTCAACATTTGCTTGGTTCAAGAGCCAAGATTTGAGTAATGAACTAAAAATATTTTTATTGTGACAATTTTGAATATGGACAGGTAATATATTAAACAAAAAGGGAGCAGTAAATAAAAAATATCTTCTAAATAATGATTTATAAGGTCTAGGTACACCCATTTTTGTGTGCCTGAGTCTATAAGGATGTTCCACAGTAAGACGTGTATTACCACTTCTAATATAAAATATTTTTAGAACCTTATAAATATATAAATGTCTAACAGGCAACAGCGATAAGGATTGAAATAATGGAAATGCATGTTCACGGTTATTCTTGAATAGTAATGTTCTTATAATTTTCTTTTGGATAATGGATACACGATTGAAAAAGTTGAGATAAGCACCGCCCCAGCATGCAATACCATAATTCAATTTTGATTGGATGAGTGCATAATAAAATGATTTGAGAAGATTGACTGGACAACGAGACCTCAAAAAATACATTTTGCATAGGCCGTAGCGTAAAGATCTAGACAAATTAGTTATGTGGCATTCCCAATTAAGTTTTGCATCGATATATACACCTAAATACTTATAGTTGGATACTTTTTCTAGAACAATACACTCGTCATTTTTACATGCTATGGTGTCTATGTTGTTGCACCTGACAGAGTGATAAATCAGGTCAATATTACATGCTGTACTACCATAAATATTAAACAAAATGTATTTGGATTTGTCACTAAGCTTGAGTCGATGATAAGCAAACCAATTCCTTAAGATATTTAAATCGGCTTGCATGCAACTAATGATTTCTTCATGCGTCTTACCGGAATAGCATAGTGCGATGTCGTCTGCAAAAGCTGTTAAGCAGCCGTTGAAGTCGATATTGCATAAGCCATTTATGTATACTAAAAACAAAACTGGGCCTAGGACTGACCCTTGTGGAACTCCAGATTTTATTACGGATGCAGCACTAAGTTGGTTAGAGATTTTAATTTGCTGGGTCCTGTTTAAAAGATAACTTTTAAACCATTTGTAGTTGACACCTCTGATTCCTGCTTTATATAACATATTTAACAACAATTTATGATCTAATGTGTCGAACGCTTTGGAAATATCAATGAACAGTCCTGCTATTTTATTGCCTACGTTTATACCATTATATAGTCTATTTGTGAATTCAAGTAGGGCTTCTTCGGTGCTTTTATTTGCTGTAAATCCAAATTGTTTTAAGCTAAAAAAGTTGCATTTGTTTAAGAAAAGTACTAGTCTTGTTTTCATTAGGGACTCTAAAAGTTTTGAAAAGATGGACAGAAGAGAAATCGGACGGTAGTTAGATATATTTGAACGATCACCTTTTTTATAAAGAGGAATGACAACTGCGTTTTTTAAAATATGTGGAAACTCTCCAGAACTAAAACTAGAATTGATTAGCTCACAAATTGTTGGGGCTAAGATGTCTACAATATTTTTTAGTATATTTGATGAGATCCCATCAGAACCAGGAGCTTTACCAGTTTTGAATGAATTGACTAAGCTTATAATTTCATCAGGTGTTGTAGGCTGTAAGAAAAATGATTTAGAATAATTATTTGGTTCGAATTTTGGATCAAAAAAATTGTTATGATTATAGTTCAAATCTGCACGTACAACGTCTACTACGTTGGTAAAATGTTTACTAAAATGATGGGAGATAATAACTGGATCACTTATACTAATATCATCAATAATAATGGAATCAATACCCTTGGCTGATACAAAAAAACCAGCACGCTATTACGATGAAACGGCATCGAACACAATAGTGGAGCCTTCGGCTCCATCGCATTGCGGTCTTGTCTCACGGGACGGCGCCCCGCTCGACAGCGACAACAGTAACGAAACCCTTGGTTCAAAAAAAAGAAAAAAATCGAATGCATAAAAATGACTAATTATTATTAAAAGGAAGTTATTAAAAAAAAGAAGAAACGCGCGCCTGCACAATAATTAAACTAATAACTAACTAATAGAAAACGAAAACAAGTCGAAAAAACTCAACATGTAATTATTTATATCTTACCAAAAACCCAAATATGAATTTTCATATTCCCAACTTGAGAAATTGTGGGTTTTCCGTACAAACTTTCATCTCCTATTTCACCCTCTTCAGGATTTTTTTTAGACAAAAGGTATTCTATGTCCGTCCTTAGGATGTAATCTATCTCCTTGCCAAATTTTATCGAAATCTGGTCTGCAGTTTAGGCGTGAAAAGATATCAGACAGAGAGAAATACTTTCGCATTATTATAACATCAAAAGTACAGCTATATCTAGATATGAAATAAGGCTAAAATGTTATCGGTATTTTGTATGTGGTGTTGATCGGATGGATGTATTTGGCAGTGTCAGTCCGTGAGATGAGCCCTCTTAAGAGAGTAGTAATTAGCGAAATTCCGGGAAAGGAACCTTAATCACTTGCTCGTCAGGTTTGAAAATTCGCCATATCACTAGTAAATAAAATATACTGCGACTGTTCTAATGTGTCGCTCCTGAGCGAGTCGTTCATAATGAACACCTTTCTCGGAGCGGAGCGAGTCGCTCTTTTTTTTGTGAATGGCTCACTCCGAGCGCCATTGCTCTGTGCTGAGCTGTTCTGTACTGTTGCATTCGCACATTTACAGAGCGCACACAGCACGGCCACAGAGGCACTAGTGAATTTTGCACGTATACGGAGTTATCTTTACTGAGTCATTTAATGTTGAATTAACACACTGTAAGTGTAATAGTACTAAACTTACAGTGACTTAAACCATTCACATTGACGTCGTTGACAGCTAGATATAATATTGTAACAATAAACATTATTATTGTTAAGCTTTTATTATATTTTAAAATTTATCCTAAATGCGAATAATATAAGATCAGAATCATATTAAAATGAGCTTAGAGCTGAGTGTGTGTATTGTGCTGTGCATTGTGCAATGCTACATGACTCCTGAGCATGTATATGATGACAGTTCACACCTCTGCAGTCTGCACTCTTGTGTAGTGCGTACTGTCTAGTGACGCTCCTTTGAACGACTCGCTCTGAGCGACTCTTTTTAGCGAGCGGAGCGCACGGAGTCCAGCTCCCAATAAAGAGTCATATGGATTGTGGACACATCACTAGTTCTAAGTGTCGTGAAAAATCACAGAAAAGACTAATTATAATATACCGTTGCCTTTATTTATTCATCACCAAACCACCTACATCTCTTGAATATTCGACTTCGTGCAGCTGTGTTCATGTTGGTTGTTGAGCGTTTATTAGTTCACCATAATAATAGCACGCAATTGAGATGAAACATGACAGTAGTGAAACCTTCGGCTCCACTGTATTTCGACCCTTATTTCACCCCCTTCAGGGTACACAAATTATTTTCTCACACATAAAAATTCGAACTAAAGAAAAAATTCATTGAACTAAAGAAAAGCACTCGTTATAGTTTGTTTATATCGTCAATACTAAACACAACACGTGCTTCTGTATTGTCGTCTTTCCTCAGAAGTATCTTGCCTCCTCTAATCCATATATACTTGTAGTGTTTTTCTTGCTTCACTTGTCTCGCTAACGCAAATAAGCGCCTCCTAGCAGTACATAAGCTTTCATTTACATATATTGGCAAACTTGTAGTGTAACCTAGGTGAATCGTTGAAAAATCTCTCTTTACCCTTCGTTTTCTCAATAATTCCTCCTTGTCTGATCTCCGAGTAAATTTTAGATGTATGCTACCTGGGTCACCATTTAATTTTGGTTTGCTTCTGTAACAGTAATCAATCCTTTCTTCTGATATCTCAACACCCAAAGCAGCTCCAACTTTTTTAACGGTTTCATTTATGTTTTCATTGTTCTCAATTGGAATACCGTGAATTTCCACCATGTTTTCAAGAGCTATTTGCTCTTGAGATTCAATTTTAATTTGAAGCTCACTTAACTGATTTTTCAGCATTTTGTTTTCAGAAGTAAGGTCATCAATTTTATTTTGAAATGAATCAATTTTATCGCTTTGATTTTGTATCATTTTAGAATTTTCATCTAGACGAGTAAACAAGTGTTCGATAGATTTTGCCAAAGATGCTTCCGTAGATTTTATATCATTTCTCAATTCTTTAAACAAGTCAAGAATGTCTGATGCTATAGTACTATTGTCTGGGAAAGATTCTTCAAAACGACTTTTTCTGCGCTCATCTTTACAAGAATCGCATCTCCAAGCTTGTTTAGATGTAATAATATACTCAATATCGTCTTTGGACAATAATGGGTTCAAACATTTACCATGAAACCAATATTCGCAATCACTGCATTGCAAATTAGAGTATCTGGTTTTGGTAATTGACAGTTTGCAAATAACACATGTATCAGACATTTTACAGAATATGCACTTTAGTTTTATTTTAAATGAAAATAAGTAGATATTATCTTCCGTACATTAGTTTCAAAAAAATTACACTAAAAATAAAGTCCAGAGAATATTTCCAGTAAATCGAACACCAGAACATAAAACACGTCCACACACAACCACGGCTGATAGTTTAACTACATGGCAATCAGAATTTGATAACACAGCATTAATTAAAGGAAAGTTCTATTATAATGTACAAAATAATATAGTCAAAAAACCGTGGTTCTATCAGGTAAAATTACAACGATCGGTTATAGCTACATTATGTAGATTAAGATTCAATCACTCATTAGTTCCAAGTTATATTTACAAAATAAAGTTAGTGAACTCACCCTACTGCTCTTGTGACAACAGCTCGATAGCTGATGCGGTGCATGTACTGCTTACTTGCCCTCTTCATGAAAGGCAAAGAATTGAATTGTACAAAAGTATTATCGAGGAAAAAATCCAATTACCACTGTATTTTCCACAGTTATTAAAGGCTGAAAACAGAAAAATCTTTTTACAAACCCATAAATTCCTTCATAAATGTAACATTCAGTTATAATTTGGGTCAGGTAATAATAGATAGCTGTCTAAATAACTTTACTGGTAAAATAATGGAATTATAATAAGAGTATATGCTTAACACACACTTACGTTATGTGTCTTACCTACCTTTCCCGGGCGTCCGTGTTCCTGACCTCTTGTTAGTTTTGCCTGCCGAGTTGGGTCCGAGGCACTTCCGTGGCCCTGAATCCTTTATCCTTTGGTCCATCCATCTTGTGTCCCCGTTTATAATTGTGTTGTGTTGTGTTATTAGTTTTACATTTAGTTAGTACATTCCTAATAGCAACCTTATTACACTTACCGATCTAAACAATCTAACCAACCAACTCCCATCTCCTTTCATCCTCCTAGGCGACTTTAATGCCCATAATATCCTTTGGGGTAAAAAGACAGATTCTAGAGTCAAAATTGTGGAAAGCTTTATTGATTACAATAATTTAACTTTACTAATCGACGGTCAGGAAACTCATCTCAACTTTTCTTTCAACACAACGTCGTCAATCGACCTCACAATTTGCCATCCCTACATAACTTCTACCTTATCCTGGTCAGTTTTACCCTCCTTATATGGTAGTGACCATTTCTTCATTTTAATCACCTTACCTGAACCAATCTATACAAATTCTCTCCCCCCTAAGTAGAGATTAGATCTCGCCGACTGGGAAAAATATAAAGAATACATACTAACAAATAATTTTCATTTCAAAGAATCGGAAGATACTAATAACATAGTTGACCACCTTACAACCATTATTAATAAAGCAGCCTCGATATCTATACCCCAAACAAACAGTGTATACAAAGCCCATCGAGTACCTTGGTGGAACAAAAGGTGTGAAGATGATACAAAAGAGAAAAGAATAGCACTAAATAAATACAAACGTCATCGAACTATTGAAAACTTAATAACTTTGAAGAAAGCAAGGGCCAAAGCTAGACGTACAGTCAACGAAAGTAAGAAAGAATCATGGATTACCTTCGTTAGTGGCATAAACTCATCCACTCCAATTAAAGAAGTCTGGAACAAAATTAATAGAATAAAAGGATCACACAACAGCTTCAATATACCTGCAATTAAATCAGAAGATACCATCTTTACATCAACTCAACAAATCGCTAATATCATCGCAGAAAATGTTTCCAATAACTTTAGTAGTTTAAAATACCACCCTGACTTCCTCGTTAAAAAATCGACATCTAAAAATTCCGAATTTGACTTTACGTCCGACAACTTGGAACCTTACGATACAAGGTTTACGGAAGATAAACTACTTTCAGCCCTACAAGACTGTAAAAATACAAGCCCCGGTCCTGACAATATCCACAATGAATTCATCAAAAGACTACCAAAACCAAGCAAAATAACAATCTTAAACCTATTCAACAATATATGGGAAAAACACTCCTTCCCTGAACAGTGGCAAGAAAATATAATCATACCCCTCCTCAAACCAAACAAAAACAGCCTAGAACCAGATAGTTACAGACCCATCGCATTATCCAGCTGTCTCTGCAAACTACTCGAAAAAATCGTAAATAGAAGACTCATATGGCATCTTGAACAACAAAAGCTAATAATCCCTCAACAAACTGGCTTTAGGAAAAAACACAGCACAGCAGATATGATTATCAACTTAGAAACCAACATTTTGAATTCATTCGCTCAAAAAAATCATACACTAGCGGTATTCATAGACCTCGAAAAAGCCTTCGACAAAGCACGGAGACACAATATCCTCCAAACTCTAAAATCATGAAATATAAATGGTAACGTTGCCTATTACATCAAGAACCCACTCTCAAATAGAAAATTCCGTCTGAGAATCGGTAATACATTCTCCAAACAACACAACCAAGAAAATGGAATTCCTCAAGGGTCCGTACTCAGCGTCACTCTTCATAATTGCCATAAATAACATCACCCAGAACATAAGGTCTCCTGTCAAAATTGGAATATACGCTGATGATATAGTCTTCTACTGCAGTAATAAAAACCTAAAATCAACCCAAACCTACCTCCAAAATGCCCTAAACCAAATCGAAAATTGGTCCACCCAAACAGGCTTCCAACCTTCAACAAATAAAACCAAGTGTATTCTCTTCACTAAAACAACCAAATTGACACCAAATCCTACTCTAAAACTCCATGGTTCCACACTAACATACGTGGACGAAATACGATTCTTAGGAGTTATACTCGACTGTAAGTTAACGTGGAAAAGTCACATAATCAACTTAAGAAAAGAATGCTTACACAAAATGAACTTATTAAAGACAATTGCACATCAGCATTGGGGAAGCGACACCAAAACTTTAATTCTCTTATTCCAAGCTTTCATCCGCTCCAAGATTGAATACGCCTGCATTGCGTACACAACAGCAAGCCCCATTACCTTACGAGCGATTGACACTATCTACAATATGGGACTTTGCATAGCAACAGGGGCGCTAAGAACAACACCCCTCGATTGTTTATATGCAATCTCAGATGAGATGCCCCCAGCACTGAGAAGAGAATTGTTGTCCGTGAACTATCTCAATTCCATCCAAGCAAATCCACATCACATCAATCAAACCATGATAACCAAACCTAAACTTAAATACACCTACACATCTAACAACAAATTGAAAAAACCCTTTCCCATCAGATCACAAAAAATTATTGAAGACCTCAACTTAACAGAATTTAAAGCAACCACAACAAACTACGAAAATTATCCCGCTCCATGGACAATGAATCAACCCAAAATTCTAACAACTCTTTCTGATATGAAGAAAGACGAAACGCACCCCCTTGTATACAAACAAAATATAAATATGCTACTCTCACAGTATGCAGGCTACATACAGATATATACAGATGGTGCTAAATCGGACAAGGGAACAGTCAAACATCTCCTGGAAGACTGCGCAAAATACTTCGTACACAGTGTCAACAGTGACTTACATATAAATATAAAAGACATTTTGAGTAATAACGAACAAACCATAAACAAACTTCTTTCTTTTTTAAAATCCACTCATCTAATTAACAAGATATAATACTTACCTCCTGAATTAATACTTACCTCCTGAATCAATACTTACTTGCCACCATTACCATACCACCTATACTTAATAACATACCTTTTTTTAAACGCTTTATATTAGTTTGGGTTGTAACTAACTATGTATGTATGTATGTATGTATTATGTATGTATGTATGCATGTAACGGAATCTTTGAGCATAATTTTCACCAATTTCCCGAAGTCTGATTAATTTGAAACTTTGCATACGTATCAAGGACCGATGACAATGCAATAATTTGATAACAGTTTCCCATTATCCTTATTAGGACCCCCAGGATTAATAAATTCTTTTATAGATCCTCTGTAGTAAACGCTTTATTTTCACCAATTTCCCGAAGTCTGATTAATTTGAAACTTTGCATACGTATCAAGGACCGATGACAATGCAATAATTTGATAACAGTTTCCCATTATCCTTATTAGGACCCCCAGGATTAATAAATTCTTTTATAGATCCTCAAACTAAAAAGTGAAAAATAAAATATAGTTTAAAAAAAACTAAAAAACACGCTTTATATCGAACTAAAAAGTAAAAAATAATTTTTTTAAAATAAGCTTAAAAAGCGTTGGGCGCTTTGTTCCACATTTTCGTACATCGAGCGCCCAACGCTTTTTAAGCTTATTTTAAAAAAATTATTTTTTTTTCCCTACTATTCAGATCTCGTGCTAATGACTACAGTCGATGCACACATTTATTTCTTTATTTTTTTGTACGTTTTTTTTTGTATTTTCCTTTTTCTATGTACACATTTCTCGTAAATAAAAAAAAAAAACATTTTAAAAATTCAAAAATTTCGTAAATATAAAAATTTTCTTGTTCTTTAAAGTTGTACGGGACTTAAAGTAAATTTTCAAAACTCAGAAATTTCATAAAAAGTCAATTTTTATTTTGTACTGTTGGCACGAGGTCAGGATAAAGAACTTTTGCTTATAAAATTATTTTGTAAAATAATTTTTAAAGTTGTACGGGCACTTATTGTAAATTTTGAAAATTCAAAAATGTCGTAAATATCAAAATTTTCTTGTTATACTGTTGGCACGCGGTCTAGATAAAGAACTTTTCGTTATAAAATTATTTTGTAAAATCATTTTTTAAAGTAGTACGGGCAGTTAAACAACATTTTAAAAATTCAAAAATTTCGTAAATATCAAAATTTTCGTGTTCTGTTGGCAAGCGGTCTAGATAAAAAACACTTGCCTATAAAATGATTTTGTAAAATCATTTTGCAAAGTGTTACGGCCCTTAATATAAATTTTCAAAATTTAAAAATTTCATAAATATCAAAATTTTCTTGTACTGTTGGCACGCGGTCTAGATGGAGAACTTTTGCTCATAAAATTATTTTGTAAAATCATTTTTTAAAGTTGTACGGGTACTTAATGTAAATTTTCAAAATTCAATAATTTCGTAAAAAGTCAAAATTTTCTTGTTGTACTGTTGGCATGCGGTCTAGATAAAGAACTTATGCTCATAAAATTATTTTGAAAAATCATTTTTTAAAGTTGTACGGGACTTAAAGTAAATTTTAAAAATTCAGAAATTGTATAAAAAGTCAAAATTTTATTATTGTACTGTTGGCACGCGGTCTAGATAAGGAACTTTTGCTCTTAAAATTATTTTGTAAAATCATTTTTCAAAGTTGTACGGGCACTTATTGTAAAATTTCAAAATTCAGAAATTTCATAAATATCAAAATTTTCTTGTTGTACTGTTGGCAAGCGGTCTAGATAAGGAACTTTTGCCTGTAAAATGATTTTGTAAAATAGTTTTTTTAAGTTGTACAGGCACTTAAAGAAAATTTTGAAAATTCAAAAATTTCGTAAAAAGTCAAAATTTTGTTGTTTTACTGTTGGCACGCGGTCCAGATAAAGAACTTTGGCTTACAAAATTATTTCGTAAAATTTTTATTTAAAATAGTGCGGGCACTTTGGGAAAACTCTAAAAATTCAAAAATTACGTAAATATCAAAATTTTTTTGTACTGTTGGCACGCGGTCTAGATAAAATACTTTTGCTTATAAAATTATTTTGTAAAATAATTTTTTAAAGTTGTACGGGCACTTGATGTAAATTTTCAAAATTCAGAAATTTCGTAAAAAGTCAAAATTTTGTTATTGTACTGTAACACGCAGTCTAGATAAAGAACTTTTCATTATAAAATTATTTTGTGAAATCATTTTATTAAGTTGTACGGGCACTTATTTTAAATTTTCAAAATTCAGAAATTTCGTAAATATTGTAACAAAACTGCGGAAGTCTGTGGCGGAAAGTATTTATTTAAGATATTAACTGTTTAACAAACAGTAAAAACACACACACAAAAGCGTATAACTTTAACAGAAATAAAACTAATAGTTCTAATTTATACAATGTAAGACTAAGTAACAAATAATAAAGAATTATGTACAAAGAAATATTCAATTCACACTAAAATACAACACAGAGTTTATCAGCGCAATTGTTTATTCAAACACACTATAAGTTATTTATTTATTTACCGCACTCACTAGCGTTATATTTATTTTCTCAATATTGTAACAGAATTTATGTTATAATGCCAGAACACGCACAATTTATGTAAAACAGTTAGCTGTACGTCCACTCGCTGTTAACACGCTGTAACTGACTGAACTCAACTGACTCACTCAACCAAACCTCTGGCCCTTATATAGATTTTGGTCTACGTTCCAGAACGTTCGAGATGACATTTCCTTGCCTCACCACGCGTCCGAGTCTCTAATAAGTCCGGTGCTGTCTACCTGCATTCATTGTTGCACGCGTGGGCGCCTCTAACGGTCGGAAGTCCGTTACCTACCTTCATTGTTTGTTCGTTGACCTTCGAGCATTTTAAGGACTTTTCTATAAATTCCATAGACGTAACATTATGGGGTAACAATGCGCAACAATATCAAAATTTTCTTGTTGTACTATTGGCACGCGGTCAGAATAAGGAACTTTTGCCTAAAAAATGATTTTGTAAAATAGTTTTTTTTAAGTAGTACGGGCATTTAAAAAAATTTTAAAAATTAAAAAATCTAGTAAATTTCAAAATTTTCTTGTTGTACTGTTGGCACGCGGTCTAGATGAAGATCTTTTGCTTAAGAAATAATTTTGTAAAAATATTTTTTAAGGTAGTGATGGCACTTAATGTAAATTTTCAAAATTCTGTAATTTCATAAGAAGTCAAAATTTTCTTGTTGTACTGTTGACACGCGGTCTAGGTAAAGAAGTTTTGCTTATAAAATTATTTTGTAAAATCATTCTTTAAAGTTGTACGGGCACTTAATGTAAATTTTCAAAATTCAGAAATTTCGTAAAAAGTCAAAATTTTCATGTTGATCTGTTGGCCCGCGGTCTAGATAAAGAACTTTAGCTTATAAAATTATGTTGTAAAATTATTTTTTAAAGTTGTACCGGCACTTAATGTAAATTTTTAAAATTCAGAACAATCATAAAAAGTCAAAATTTTCTTGTTGTAGTGTTGGCAAGCGGTCTAAATAAATAACTTTTGCTTATAAAATTATATTGTAAAATAATTTTTTAAGGTAGTACGGGCACTTATTGTAAATTTTCTAAATTCAGAAATTCCGTTAAAAGTCAAAATTTTGTTATTGTACTGTGGCACGCGGTCTAGATAAAAAATTTTGCTTATAAAATTTTTTTGTAAAATAATTTCTTAAGTTGTACGGGCACTTATTGTAAATTTTAAAAATTCAGAAATTTCGTGTAAAATCCAAATTTTCTTGTTGTACTGTTGGCACGCGGTCTAGATAAAGAACATTGGCTTACAAAATTATTTTGTATAATTAGTTTTTAAAGTAGTGCGGGCACTTGAAGAAAACTTTAAAAATTCAAAAATTTCGTAAATATTAAAATTTTCTTGTACTGTTAGCACGCGGTCTAGATAAAGAACTATTTCTCATAAAATGATTTTGTAAAATCATTTTTCAAAGTTGTACGGGTACTTAATGTAAATTTTCAAAATTCAGTAATTTCGTAAAAAGTCAAAAATTTCTTGTTGTACTGTTGGCATGCGGTCTAGATAAAGAACTTTTGCTTATAAAATTATTTTGCAAAAATCATTTTTTATAGTATCGTAGTACGGGCTTTTAAAAAAATTTTGAAAATTCAAAAATCTGGTAAATATAAAAATTTTCTTGTTGTACTGTTGGCACGCGGTCTAGATAAAGAACTTTTGCTTTAAAATAATTTTGTAAATTTTAAAATAAGGCGGACACTTAATGAAAATTTTCAAAATTTAGAAATTTCGTAAAAAGTCAAAATTTTGTCACTCTACTGTGGCACGCGGTCTTGAAAAAGAACTTTTCCTTACAAAATTATTTTGTAAAATAATTTTTTAAAGTTGTACGGGTACTTAATGTAAATTTTCTAAATTAAAAATTTCGGAAATATCGAATTTTTCTTGTACTGTTGGACGCGGTCTAGACAAAGAACTTTTGCTGATAAAATTATTTTGTAAAATCATTTTTTAAAGTTGTACGGGCACTTAATGTAAACTTTCAAAATTCAGAAATTTCGTACAAAGTCAAAATTTTCTTGTTGAACTGTTGGCACGCGGTCTAGATAAGTAACTTTTGCTTATAAAATTATTTTTTAACATCATTTTTTAAAGTTGTACGGGTACTTAATTAAAATTTTCAAAATTCAGTAATTTCGTAAGAAGCAAAATTTTCTTGTTGTACAGTTGACATGCTGTCTAGATAAAGAACTTTTGCTTTTAAAATTATTTTGTAAAAACATTTTTCAAATTTGTACGGGCACGTATTGTAAATTTTCAAAATTCAGAAATTTCGTTAAAAGTCAAAATTTTAATATTGAACTGTAGCACGCGATCTAGATAAGAAACTTTTGTTCTTAGAATAATTTTGTAAAATCAGTTTTTAAAGTTGTGCGGGCACTTATGGAAAATTTTCAAAATTCAGAAATTTCGAAAAAAGTCAAAATTTTTTTATTCTACTGTGGCACGCGGTCTAAATAAAGAACTTTTGCTTATAAAATGATTTTGTAAAATCATTTTTTAAAGTTATACGGGTACTTAATGTAAATTTTCAAAATTCAGTAATTTCGTAAAAAGTCAAAATTTTCTTTTTGTACTGTTGGCATGCGGTCTAGATAAGGAACTTTTGCTTTTAAAAATATTTTGTAAAATCATATTCAAAGTGTAACGGGCACTATTGTAAATTTTCAAAATTCAGAAATTTCGTAAAAAGTCAAAATTTTGTTAATCTACTGTGGCACGCGGTCTAGATAAAGAACTTTTTCTTATAAAATTATTTTGTAAGATCATTTTTTAAAGTTGTACGGGCACTTAATGGAAATTTTAGAAATTCTGAAATTTCGTAATTATCAAAATTTTCTTGTTGTACTGTTGGCATGCAGTCTAGATAAAGAACTTTTGCTTATAATTTTTTTTTCTAAAAATCATTCTTTATAGTATAGTAGGTACAGGCATTTGAAAAAATTTTGAAAATTCAAAAATCTCGTAAATATCACAATTTTCTTGTTGTACTGTTGGCATGCGGTCTGGGTAAAAAACTTTTGCTCATAAAATTATTTTACAAAATCATTTTTTAAAGTTGTACGGGCACTTAATATAAATTTTTAAGACTCAGAAATTTCATAAAAAGTCAAAATTTTCTTGTTGTACAGTTGGCACGCGGTCTAAGTAAAGAACTTTTGCTTATAAAATTATTCTGTAAAATCATTTTTCAGAGTTGTACGGGCACTTAATGTAAATTTTCAAAATTCATAAATTTCGTAATTATCAAAATTTTCTTGTTGTACTGTTGGCAAGCGGTCTAGATAAGGAACTTTTGCCTTTAAACTTATTTTGTTAAATAGTTTTTTTTAAGTATTACGGGCTCTTTAAGAAATGTTTGAAAATTAAAAAATCTCGTAGATATCAAAATTTTCTTGTTGTACTGTTGGCACGCGGTCTAGATAAAGAACTTTTGCTCATAAAATTATTTTGTAAAATCATTTTTTAAAGTTGTACGGCACTTATTGTAATTTTTCAAAATTCATAAATTTCGTTAAAAGTCAAAATTTTGTTATTGTATAGTAGCACGCGATCTAGAAAAGAAACTTTTGCTTATAAAATAATTTTGTAAAATCAGTTTTTAAAGGTGTACGGGCACTTAATGTAAATTTTCAAAATTCAGAAATTTCGTAAATATCAAAATTTTCTTGTTGAACTGTTGGCAAGCGGTCTAGATAAGGAACTTTTGCCTATAAAATGATTTTGTAAAATAGTTTTTTGTAGGTAGTACGGGCTCTTTAAGAAATGTTTGAAAAATAAAAAATCTCGTAGATATCAAAATTTTCTTGTTGTACTGTTGGCACGCGGTCTAGATAAAGAACTTTTGCTCATAAAATTATTCTGTAAAATAATTTTTAAAGTGTACGGTTACTTATTGTAAATTTTCAAAATTCAGAAATTAGGTTGAAAGTCAAAATTTTCTTGTTGTACTGTTGACAAGCGGTCTAGATAAGGAACATTTGCCTATAAAATGATTTTGTAAAATAGTTTTTTTTAATTTGCACGAGCACTTGAAGAAAATTTTGAAAATGCAAAAATGTCGAAAATATTAAACTTTTCTTGTTGCACTGTTGGCACGCGGTCTATATTAACAACTTTTGCTTATAAAATTATTTTGTAAAATCAGTTTTTAAAGTTGTACGGGCACTTATGAAATTTTGTAAAAATTCAAATTTTTGTTATTCTACTGTGGCACGCGGTCTAGATAAAGAACTTTTGCGCATAAAATTATTTTGTAAAATCATTTTTAAAGTTGTACGGGCACTTATTGTAAATTTTCAAAATTCAGAAAACTAGTTAAAAGTCAAAATTTTCTTGTTGTACTGTTGGCATGCGGTCTAGATAAAGAATTTTTGCTTTTTAAATTATTTAATAGAATCATTTTTCAAAGTTGTACGGGCACTAAATGTAAATTTTCAAAATTCAAAAATTTCGTAAATATCAAAATTTTCTTGTTGTACTGTTGGCATGCGGTCTAGATAAAGAAATTTTGCTTTCAAAATTATTTTGTAAAATCATTTTTTAAAGTTGTACGGGCACTTATTGTAATTTTTCAAAATTCAGAAATTTCGTTAAAAGTCAAAATTTTGTTATTGTACTGTAGCACGCGATCTAGATAAGAAACTTTTGCTCACAAAATAATTTTGTAAAATCAGTTTTTAAAGTTGCACGGGCACTTAATGAAAATTTTCAAAAATATAAATTTCGTAAAAAGTCAAAATTTTGTTACTCTTCTGTGGCACGCGGTCTAGATAAAGAACTTTTCCTTACAAAATTATTTTGTAAAATCATTTTTTAAAGTTGTACGGGTACTTAATGTAAATTTTCAAAATTCAGAAATTTCGTTAAAAGTCAAAATTTTGTTATTGTACTGTAGCACGCGATCTAGTTAAGAAACTTTTGCTTATAAAATTATTTTGTAAAATCAGTTTTTAAAGTTGTACGGGCACTTAATGTAAATTTTCAAAATTAAAAAATTTCATAATTATCTAATTTTTTTGTTGTACTTTTGGCAAGCGGTCTAGATAAGGAACTATTGCTTCTAAAATGATTTTGTAAACTCATTTTTAAAGTTGTACGGGTACTTAATGTAAATTTTCAAAATTTAGTAATATCGTAAAAAGTCAAAATTTTCTTGTTGTACTGTTGGCATGCGGTCTAGATAAAGAACTTTTGCTTTTAAAAATATTTTGTAAAATCATATTCAAAGTTGTACGGGCACTTATTGTTAATTTTCAAAATTCAGAAATTTCGTAAAAAGTCAAAATTTTGTTATTCTACTGGGGCACGCGGTCTAGATAATGAACTTTTTCTTATAAAATATTTTTGTAAAATCATTTTTTAAAGTTGTACGGGCACTTAATGAAAATTTAAAAAATTCAGAAATTTCGTAATTATCAAAATATTCTTGTTGTACTGTTGGCAAGCGGTCTAGATAAGGAACTTTTGCCTTTAAAATTATTTTGTAAAATAGTTTTTTTTAAGTAGTACGGGGTCTTGAAATATGTTTGAAAATTAAAAAATCACGTAGATATCAAATTTTTCTTGTTGTACTGTTGGTACGCGGTCTAGGTAAAAAACTTTTGCTTATAAAATTATTTTGTAAAATCATTTTTTAAAGTAGCACGAGCACTCTAAAAACATTTTGAAAATTCAGAAAATTCGTAAAAAGTCAAAATTTTCTTGTTGTACTGTTGGCATGCAATCCAGATAAAGAACTTTTGTTTATAAAATTATTTTGTAAAATCATTTTTTAAAGTAGTAGGTACGGGCATTTGAAAAAATTTTGAAAATTATAAAATGTCGTAATTATCAAAATTTTCTTGTTGTACTGTTGGCACGCGGTCTAGAAAAAGAATTTTTGCTAACAAAATTATTTTGTAAAATAATTTTTAAAGTTGTACGGGAACCTAATGTAAATTTTCAAAATTCAGAAATTTCGTAAAAAGTCAAAATTTTCTTGTTGTACTGTTGGCACGCGGTCTAGATAAAGAACTTTCGCTTATAAAGTTATTTTGTAAAATCATTTTTTAAAGTTGTACGGGCACTTATTGTGAATTTTCAAAATTTAGAAATTTAGGTAAAAGTCAAAATGTTGTTGTTTTACTGTAGCACGCGGTCTAGATAAAGAACTTTTGCTTATAAAATTATTTTGTAAAATCATTTTTTAAAGTTGTACGGGCACTTAATGTAAATTTTCAAAATTCAGAAATTTTATTATACGTCAATATTTTGATATTGTACTGTAGCACGCGGTCTAGATAAAAAACTATTGCTTATAAAATTATTTTGTAAAATCATTTTTCAAAGTTGTACGGGCACTTAATGTAAATTTCCGAAATTCAGTAATTTCATAAAAACTCAAAATTTTCTTGTTGTTCCATTGGCATGCAGTCTAGATAAAGAACTTTTGCTTATAAAATTATTTTGTAAAAATCATTTTTTATAGTATAGTAGGTACGGGCATTTGAAAAAATTTTGAAAATTCAAAAATCTCGTAAATATCAAAATTTTCTTGTTGTACTGTTGGCACGCGGTCTAGATAAAAAACTTTTGCTATAATAATAATTTTGTAAAATTATTTTTTAAAGTAGTGCGGGTACATAATGTAAATTATCAAAATTCAGAAATTTCGTAAAAAGTCAAAATTTTCTTGTTGTACTGTTGGCATGCGGTCAGGGTAAAAAACTTTTGCTTATAAAATTATTTTACAAAATCATTTTTTAAAGTTGTACGGGCACTTAATATAAATTTTTAAAACTCAGAAATTTCATAAAAAGTCAAAATTTTCTTGTTGTACAGTTCGCACGCGGTCTAAGTAAAGAACTTTTGCTTATAAAATTATTTTGTAAAATCATTTTTCAAAGTTGTACGGGCACTTAATGTAAATTTTCAAAATTCAGAAATTTTGTAATTATCAAAATTTTCTTGTTGTACTGTTGGCAAGCGGTCTAGATAAGGAACTTTTGCCTTTAAATATATTTTGTGAATTATTTTTTTTTTAAGTAGTACGGGCTCTTTAAGAAATGTTTGAAAATTAAAAAATTTCGTAGATATCAAATTTTTCTTGTTGTACTGTTGGCACGCGGTCAGGATAAAGAACTTTTGCTTATAAAATTATTATGTAAAAATCATTTTTTATAGTATAGTTGGTACGGGCATTTGAAAAAATTTTGAAAATTCAAAAATCTCGTAAATATCACAATTTTCTTGTTGTACTGTTGGCACGCGGTCTAGATAAAAACTTTTGCTAAAATAATAATTTTGTAAAAATATTCTTTAAAGTAGTGCGGGCACATAATGTAAATTATCAAAATTCAGAAATTTCGTAAAAAGTCAAAATTTTCTTGTACTGTTGGCATGCGGTCTAGGTAAAAAACTTTTGCTTATAAAATTATTTTGTAAAATCATTTTTTAAAGTTGTACGGGCACTTAATATAAATTTTTAATACTCAGAAATCTCATAAAAAGTCAAAATTTTCTTGTTGTACTGTTGGCACGCGGTCTAAGTAAAGAACTTTTGCTTATAAAATTATTTTGTAAAATCATTTTTCAAAGTTGTACGGGCACTTAATGTAAATTTTCAAAATTCAGACATTTCGTAAATATCAACATTTTCTTGTTGTACTGTTGGCAAGCGGTCTAGATAAAGAACTTTTGCCTATAAAATGATTTTGTAAAAGAGTTTTTTTTTATTGTACGGGCACTTGAAGAAAATTTTGAAAATGCAAAAATGTCAAAAATATCAAACTTTTTTTGTTGCACTCTTGGCACGCGGTCTAGATAAAGAACTTTTGCTTATAGAATGATTTTGTAAAATCATTTTTTAAAGTAGTACGGGCACTTAATGTAAATTTTCAAAACTAAGAAATTTCATAAAAAGTCAAAATTTTCTTGTTGTACTGTTGGCACGCGGTCTAGGTAAAAAACTTTTGCTTATAAAATTATTTTGTAAAATCTTTTTTTAAAGTAGCACGAGCACTCTAACAACATTTTTAAAATTCAGAAAATTCGTAAAAAGTCAAAATTTTCTTGTTGTACTGTTGGCATGCAATCTAGATAAAGAACTTTTGTTTATAAAATTATTTTGTAAAATCATTTTTCAAAGTGGTAGGTACGGGCATTTGAAAAAATTTTGAAAAGTATAAAATGTCGTAAATATCAAAATTTTCTTGTTGTACTGTTGGCATGCGGTCTAGATAAAGAACTTTTGCTTTTAAAATTATTTTGTAAAATCATTTTTCAATGTTGTACGGGCACTTATTGAAAATTTTCGAAATTCAGAAATTTCGTTAAAAGTCAAAATTTTGTTATTCTACTGTAGCACGCGGTCTAGATAAAGAACTTTTGCCTATAAAATGATTTTGTAAAAAGTTGGTTTTAAGTTTACGGGCACTTGAAGAAACTTTAAAAAATGCAAAAATGTCGAAAATATCAAAATTTTTTTGTTGCACAGTTGGCACGCGGTCTAGATAAAGAACTTTTGCTTATAAAGTTATTTTGTAAAATAATTTTTAAAGTTGTACGGGCACTTATTGTGAATTTTCAAAATTTAGAAATTTAGGTAAAAGTCAAAATTTTGTTATTTTACTGTAGCACGCGGTCTAGATAAAGAACTTTTGCTTATAAAAATATTTTGTAAAATCATTTTTTTAAAAAAAACGGGCACTTAATGTAAATTTTCAAAATTCAGAAATTTCGTAAATATCAATATTTTCTTGTTGTACTGTTGGCAAGCGGTCTAGATAAGGAACTTTTGCATATAAAATGATTTTGTAAAATAGTTTTTTTCAAGTTGTACGGGCACTTAAAGTAAATTTTCAAATTTCAGAACATTCAAAAAAAGTCAAATTTTTTTTGTTTTACTGTTAGCACGCGGACAAGATAAATAAATTTTGCTTTTAAAATTTTTTTGTAAAATAATTTTTTAAAGTTGTACAGGCACTTAATGTACATTTTCAAAATTCAGAAATTTCATAATAAGTCAAAATTTTGATATTGTACTGTGGCACGCGGTCTAGATAAAGAACTTTTCCTTATAAAATTATTTTGTAAAATCATTTTTTAAAGTTGTACGGACACTTAATATAAATTTTTAAAACTCAGAAATCTCATAAAAAGTCAAAATTTTCTTGTTGTACTGTTGGCACGCGGTCTAAGTAAAGAACTTTTGCTTATAAAATTATTTTGTAAAATCATTTTTCAAAGTTGTACGGGCACTTAATGTAAATTTTCAAAATTCAGAATTTTTGTAAATATCAACATTTTCTTGTTGTACTGTTGGCAAGCGGTCTAGATAATGAACTTTTGCCTATAAAATAATTTTGTAAAATAGTTTTTTTTTGTATTGTACGGGCACTTCAAGAAAATTTTGAAAATGCGAAAATGTCAAAAATATCAAACTTTTCTTGTTGCACTGTTGGCACGCGATCTAGATAAAGAATTTTTGCTCGTAAAATTATTCTGTAAAATAATTTTTAAAGTTGTACAGGCAATTATTGTAAATTTTCGAAATTCAGAAATTTAGTTAAAAGTAAAAATTTTGTTATCCTACTGTAGCACGTGGTCTAGATAAAAAACTTTTGCTTATAAAATTATTTTGTAAAATCAGTTTTTAAACTTGTACGGGCACAATGTAAATTTTTAAAATTCACTAATTTCGTAAAAAGTCAAAATTTTCTTGTTGTACTGTTTGCACGCGGTCTAGATAAAGAACTTTTGCATATAAAATTATTTTGTTAAATAATTTTTAAAGTTGTACGGTCACTTATTGTAAATTTTCAAAATTCAGAAATTTAGTTAAAAGTCTGTTATAAATTTATGATTTTTTATAATTGACAAAATATACTTTAATTAAATTAGATTTTTATTCAATTTCATACAAAAAAGTGTTTGTAAAAATAATTCTTAATTCTATTTATAGGCATCATTACATAATAGTATAATAGATCAAATAATTAAATAAATCATTTTTGCAGGGTTGAACAAATACACGACATTCTTCCCCTTTTTTAATCCTGAAACATTACAAAAAAGAAATATTATTTATTTTTCTCAAATTCAGAGAACGTAAACCTTTTTGGCTTATTTTTCTCTCTCTGAGACCGACGTAATTTTTCACCTTCATCTTCTTTATTATTATCATTTTCTCTTAACTTCTACAAAGTTCGCCAGCTAGTATCTGCCGCATAAATCTTATCATTTAAATTTGACTTTCGCAGCTGATTCACATGTACTAATCTTATAGTGTCGTTTATCTTTATCAAATACGTAACTGCACTTATTTTCTTTTTAATTCTAGCAGGAATCCAGCATACAAAATGTTTTAAATGATTTCTATAATATATTTTTTCTTCTTCCTTGAATTCGTTATTAACTTCTATATTTTTTTGTTGTTGATCATTCTTGTTAAAATCTTCTTTTCTTTCTTCTGTTAACTTTTCGACCTCCGTTTTCTCAGTTTTCTTTCTTCCAATTAGTCCATCCAATAATGTTCTAGGTTTGTACGAATATGATAACTCAGACGGAGTCTTAGATGTCACTGTAGACGGGGTGTTCCTATGATTTTGTAGAAACTTATTTATTTTTTTGTTAAGCGTCGTGTTATTTCTATCTTCCAGACAGAACTTTTTTCAAACTTTTTTCACTTCTTGAACTCCTCTCTCGGCTAATCCATTTGATTGAGGATGATAAGGCGGTGTTCTCGTTAATTTTATGCCATTATTATTACAATATTTCAAAAAATGAAACGCATTATATGGGGGACCGTTATCCGTTACAATTTGTGACGGTAAGCCATAGACAACAAAAATTTGATCCAGTTCTTCACATAGTTTATCCGCGTTTGTAGTCGACATCAGCTTTACCTCGCAGAACTTGGTATATGAATCCACCAGTATCAAAAATGTTTTACTTGCAAAATAAAAGAAATCTAAATGAATTCTCTCGAATGGGTATGTTGTTTTTGCCCACTGAGACGTTACTACTTCTTTCTTGACATTTAGTGTCTGCTGACACACTTGACAGGACTTTACGAAGTTTTCTATGTCTTTAGTACATGACGGCCACCACATATACGAACGAGCTAACATCTTCATGCGAACTATTCCGATATGATTTTCATGTAACATTTTTAAAATGTCTGTTTGCATGCATTCGGGTATCACAATACGATGACAAAAATAAATACAGTTCTTATCAGTTGTTAAACTCGCTCTCTTCAAAAAATAGGACTGTGCTTCTTCGGGTACCGTTTTGGCCATCCTGTGATCAGATAATTATAGACTTTTGACAATTTTGTATCTTGTTGTGTAGCCTTTTCTATTGACTTCAAGTTGATGAAAGAATTATCTGTATTAAAATAAAATATACCGACTGTATCTATTTCAGTGTTTTGTTTTAGTGGTAATCTAGAAAGTGCATCTGCGTTACCCATTTCTGAACTTTTTCTGTACCCAATTTCATATTGATACATAGACAATAAGATTGACCACCTTTGTAATCTTGCTGCGGCTACTGGAGGAGTTCCCTTTTTTGGATTAAAAATTTCCTTTAGTGCCTGATGGTCTGTATAAATCGTGAATTTCTGACCGTACAAATAGTTATGAAAATTTTTGAGAGCAAACACAATAGCTAGGAGCTTCACGATGTAACTGTGAATAGTTTTTTTCGGCAGGTGACAGCGTGCTCGATGCAAAAATCACTGGCTTTTCGACTCCATTTACTAAATGCGACAATACTGCTCCTACTCCATATGAACTTGCATCTGTTGCTACTACAATAGGTTTTTTTGCGTCATACAATTCCAGTAAATTATTTTCCAACAGTAATGTTTTACTTTTTTCAAAGACTTTTTGACATTGTTGCGACCAATTGAACGGGACATCCTTTTTTAATAGATTGTATAACTCTTTTAGCTCACTTGACAAATTTGGAATGAACTGACTATAATAATTTAGTAAACCCAGGTACGACTGTAATTGTGTCTCATTTGTAGGTGCAGGGGCGTCTACAATTGCTTTTATCTTTTCTTTATTTGGACGCAGCCCCTGTCCTGAAATTGTATGTCCCAGATACTGTACCTGTTAAGTCTATTACCGAAAAATAGTTGCAGTTAGCAAGACCTGCGAAGATGTCTTCTATTCTCGGAAGCGGATAATGCTCTGACTGAATACATTTATTGATCGTTACTTTACAATCCATACATATCCTTATTCCTCCATCTGCTTTCGGAACAATTACAATAGGACTGGCCCAATTACTATACTTCTTTGGCTCCAGAATTTTCTCTTGACACAGACGATCTATTTCTTTTTCTACTTTTTCTCTAAGCTTGTAAGGGACTCCGTACGCAGCATGAAATATAGGCGTCTGATTCTCCTTTAATATTATTTCTGCTGTGTATCCTATAATAGGATGACTTAAATTTGCTCTGTTATTGACGGAAATTTTCTTTTTATTTCTTAACTAATTTTTGACTTAAGGACTACTGCTTTTACTTGACCAGACTGTTCAAACGTTCCTCTCCAATGCGGATACAAAACATCAAGCCATGTACGACCCATAATTGCTTTACTCGGTTTATTTCCTTCTGTAATTATCAAGTCAAGTTTATATATTTGATTTTTAAAATTCACATTGACAATTACGCTGCCGACTTCTTTTATTGCTTGACCCGTGACTGTACACAATTTATTTTTTGACTCATGCAATTTCAACTTTGAAAATTTTTCTACAAATTCTGTTTGGCTCATTATCGTCACAGCGGCTCCTGTATCGACTTCTAATTTGACTTCTTGATTTTCTATTAAAACTGCGCATTCTACTGACTGACTGTTATCTTCGACTTTATTGACTGACTTGCTCGCATTTTTCTTAAAACAGACTGTTGATGTATGACCGCGTTTGTGACAATAAAAACATTCCCAGTTCTTTGCCGGACAATTTTTCTCATCATGATTTCTTCCCACTCTTCCACAATGACGACACTTGTGACTAGTTGACGACTGACTTTCTGTTTGACTTTGATTTGTTGTATTTTTGGACTGCGTATTCCTTTGATTGTTTTTTACTCTTCCCTTGACCTTGTCCATGACTCTTGTAATTAATAGCATGCTGTTGCAACGGCTGTATGTATTTTGATGCTCTCTGCGACATTTCCATCTTTAATGCCATTTCAGAATATTTTTCAAACGTTAAATCGTCTTCATTTAGCAATGCTTGTTGAATTTTTTCATCTCTAATTCCAATAATGAAACGATCTGCTAGAGCGTCATCCAAAATCTTCAGTTTATACTCGCCGACTTTTTTATCAACATTAGAATATAAAAATTCCCCAAATTGACAATTTTGCGCCAGAGATTTTAATCGCACAATAAACTCATTCAACGGTTCTCCAACTTCCTGTATTGCTTTATTGAACTTGTATCTTTCCGCTCTCTTATTCTTTTTAGGAGCAAAATGTTCCCGTAATAAGGTCAAAAGATCGCTTATACTCTTACTACTAGGAAGATCTGGAAGCGTAAGCGACATTAACAATTCGCAGATATCAACTCCCATTATTGTTATACATAGTGGTGTCTTTGACTCTTCTTCAATGTTGTTGACCAGAAAAAATTGCTTTATTCTGTCTTCATACGCGTTAAAGTTTCCACCCGGAATAAATGGTTCTATAGGACCGACAATTTTAGTTATGACTGTTTGATTTTTTTATCCTCGTCGCCACTTGTTATAAATTTATGATTTTTTATAATTGACAAATTATACTTTAATTAAATTAGATTTTTATTCAATTTCATACAAAAAAGTGTTCGTAAAAATAATTCACAATTCTATTTATAGGCATCATTACATAATAGTATAATAGATCAAATAATTAAATAATTCATCTCTGCAGGGTTGAACAAATACACGACAAAGTCAAAATTTTCTTGTTGTACTGTTGGCAAGCGGTCTAGATAAGGAACATTTGCCTATAAAATTATTTCGTAAAATAGTTTTTTTTTAAGTTGTACGAGCACTTGAAGAAAATTTTGAAAATGCAAAAATGTCGAAAATATCAAACTTTTCTTGTTGCACTGTTGGCACGCGGTCTATATAAACAACTTTTGCTTATAAAATTATTTTGTAAAATCAGTTTTTAAAGTTGTACGGGCACTTAATGAAATTTTTCAAAATTCAGAAATTTCGTAAATAGTCAAAATTTTGTTATTCTACTGTGGCGCGCGGTCTAGATAAAGAAAATTATTTTGTAAAATCATTTTTTAAAGTTGTACGGGCACTTAATGTAAATTTTCAAAATTCAGAAATTTCGTAAATATCAAAATTTTCTGTTGAACTGTTGGCATGCGGTCTAGATAAGTAACTTTTGCTTATAAAATTATTTTGTAACATCATTTTGTAAAGTTGTACGGGTACTTAATGTAGATTTTCAAAATTCAGTAATTTCGTAAAAAGTCAAAATTTTCTTGTTGTACTGTTGGCATGCGGTCTAGATAAAGATTTTGTGAAATCATTTTTCAAAGTTGTACGGGCACTTATTGTAAATTTTCAAAATTCAGAAATTTCGTTAAAAGTCAAAATTTTCTTGTTGTACTGTTGGCATGCGGTCTAGATAAAGATTTTGTGAAATCATTTTTCAAAGTTGTACGGGCACTTATTGTAAATTTTCAAAATTCAGAAATTTCGTTAAAAGTCAAAATTTTGTTATTGTACTGTAGCACGCGATCTAGATAAGAAACTTTTGCTTATAAAATAATTTTGTAAAATCAGTTTTTAAAGTTGTACGGGCACTTAATGAAAATTTTCAAAATTCAGAAATGTAGAAAAAAGTCAAAATTTTGTTATTCTACTGTGGCACGCGGTCTAGATAAGGAACTTTTGCCTATAAAATAATTTTGTAAAAAGTTTTTTTTAAGTAGTACGGGCTCTTGAAGAAATGTTTGAAAATTAAAAAATCTCGTAGATATCAAAATTTTCTTGTTGTACTGTTGGCACGCGGTCTAGATAAAGAACTTTTGCTCATAAAATTAATTTGTAAAATCATTTTATAAAGTTGTACGGGGACTTAATGTAAATTTTCAAAATTCAGTAATTTCGTAAAAAGTCAAAATTTTCTTGTTGTTCCGTTGGCATGCAGTCTAGATAAAGAACTTTTGCTTATAAAAATATTTTGTAAAAATCATTTTTTATAGTATAGTAGGTACGGGCATTTGAAAAAATTTTGAAAATTGAAAAATCTCGTAAATATCAAAATTTTCTTGTTGCACTGTTAGCATGCGGTCTAGATAAAAAACTTTTGCAAAAATAATAATTTTGTAAACTTATTTTTTAAAGTAGTGCGGGCACATAATGTAAATTATTAAATTCAGGAATTTCGTAAAAAGTCAAAATTTTCTTGTTGTACTGTTGGCATGCGGTCTAGTTAAAAACTTTTGCTTATAAAATTATTTTGTAAAATCATTTTTTTTTAAGTTGTACGGGCAGTTAATATAAATTTTTAAAACTCAGAAATTTCATAAAAAGTCAAAATTTTCTTGTTGTACTGTTGGCACGCGGTCTAAGTAAAGAAATTTTGCTTATAAAATTATTTTGTAAAATCATTTTTCAAAGTTGTACGGGCACTTAATGTAAATTTTCTAAATTCAGAAATTTCGTAAATATCAACATTTTCTTGTTGTACTGTTGGCAAACGGTCTAGATAAAGAACTTTTGCCTATAAAATGATTTTGTAAAATAGTTTTTTTTGTATTGTACGGGCACTTGAAGAAAATTTTGAAAATGCAAAATTGTCAAAAATATCAAACTTTTCTTGTTGCACTGTTGGCACGCGGTCTAGATAAAGAACTTTTGCTTATAAAATTATTCTGTAAAATAATTTTAAAGTTGTACAGGCAATTATTGTAAATTTTCAAAATTAAGAAATTTAGTTAAGAGTAAAAATTTTGTTATCGTACTGTAGCACGTGGTCTAGATAAAGAACTTTTACTTATAAAATTATTTTTGTAAAATCAGTTTTTAAAGTTGTACGGGGACTTAATGAAAATTTTCAAAATTCAATAATTTCGTAAAAAGTCAAAATTTTCTTGTTGTACTGTTGGCACCCGGTCTAGATAAATAACTTTTAATTATAAAATTATTTTGTAAAATATATTTTTAAAGTTGTACGGGCACTTATTGTAAATTTTGAAAATTTAGTTTCGTTAAAAGTCAAAATTTTGTTATTGTACTGTAGCACGCGATCAAGATAAAAAATTTTGCTTATAAAATTATTTTGAAAAATCAGTTTTTTAAGTTGTACGGGCACTTTATGAAAATTTTCAAAATTCAGAAATTTCGTTCAAAGTCAAAATTTTTTTGTTGAACTGTTGGCACGCGAGTTACGTGGAGACACGTGAATATATAAATAAATAATAGGTTTCAGTAACTATTAAGTATTTTATTTGAATTATGTAAATTTATAAATTGGAGAATACAAGAATAATATCGCTGATATTCGCTCTACGATACTATCTGTCTCTCACAGACAGAAGTCACTTCTATTTATCAAATCAGCACTCCTACACTATGACTCCTTTCCCATGGGAATCGGGTGCTTGCAAAGATAGTCACGATTGCAAGAATGCGTAATATGATGATCCAACATAATATACATGATGGACCATAAGATTTTACGTAACTTCTCCCTCCTTAGGTCAGAAAGTTATCGTGGAATGATCAACTTTCTACAAATATCAGAAAAAAAAAACAAACTTAAATTTTAACCTATTGTATAACGAACAATTCTTAAGAATTTGTCGTGAAACTTACATTTGGTGTTTCTGCATGGTGTTACAATTTGTAATTGAATATAGTTACTTTTTTGTTTGCTGCTAAATTTGTTTTTAAGAGTTGTTCGTTTCACATGTATGATTATAAAAATAGTTCCTAAAATTATGTTTATATAAAGTGGAAATGATGAATATTTTATAATAATGCTGCCAAAAGTGGAAGCTTCGGTATTAAAATAAATAGGTTTTTTTTTAATTTCATTATCATTATTTAAATAATACATTGAGTTTATTTTTTATATAAGAACCTTGTGGTAACGTTAAAAGATTTTTTCCTTTCAATAATAAATTGTCTTCACAGTTTGAAAAAAAATTTACGAGTATTTGATGTTATTGTTATGTAATGACTTTGATCTATTGGTTCTATTAGCAAATCTATTTGCTCAACAGGTAGCATTTTACAATTTTGAGATTGAAAATTTAGAATAATGTTAGGTATGCATTCGTTTGAAACAGAATTTAAATGCATTAGTTGCATACATAATGATATTTCGTTATGAAATGTACATGGTTCGTTTAATAAAAAGTAATTATGTTTATTTAACGCTATATGTAAAGACTATATATAAAATTTGATTGTTATTGTTAGGTACAGGTAATCGAAGAATCTCGCTAGAGATTCTTTTCTGTGCTAAATGCCAACGAATCTCTAGCGTATTCTTATACATTGATTTTGCCTTTGTCCCATATAACGCCGTGTATATGAAGCAAGTTTCCAAGTTTTATAGTTCTGTGACCACGTGACTTTCATAGGACCGATTTTTCGTATCACCCATATATACTTCTGTACCATAATAACAGCTTATACTGTGTGAGTGCCCGTGGACGAGCGGGTTACGACGTAGGCTAGTAATAACTAATAACAGGGTCTTGAGTTCGATTCCCGCCAGCATCATTGGAAAAATTTTTTTTTCAATTTTTAATTTTTTTATGTTTTTAATTGTTTTTTTTATTTTTAATTTATTTTGTCAATTTTTTTCTCATATATTTTAATTTCTTTTTTAATTTTTAATTTTTTTTATTTTCTTTTTTTTTGAAAAATTCACTCGTCAAATCTTTTATTAAAAAATAACAAAATATATGATTGAAGTTAGATTTAAATAAATTAATTTATTAAAAAACATATTTATCATAAAAAGTGCAACAAAAATTAAAAAGTGGAAAGATTACGAAGTGAAACTTCTTTTTTTAATGCAAAATAAGTATTTTACAAATGATATGAAAAAAATTTGTATTTTTAATGGTGGGCCTTGTTCATTGATTTTTTTTTCATGCCTTCAAAATGTGCCTTCATGGAATCTTCAAGAATATCCATATTTCAAATGAATATAAATAAAAAAAAAAAAACTAAAACAAAAAAATATATACGCGTCGACTTGAGAACCTCCTCCGTTTTTGTTTTTCGTCGGTTAATAAAAAAGAATCATGTATTACAGAGCATAGACTTGTTATAGCTCATTTTTATTTTTAATAGACTTCACATGGATTGTTTACAAATTGAATGTCATGGTATTCGCATGGAGGTGTGATGAGCCGATTGCACCGCGGCACCACTGGACTACGCGGCAAAATATAAATGCACTTTTGTAGTACTGTTTGTAAAATGAGAAGTAAAAATCAAAAGTCGATTATTGCAATTTCTATAACCGACTTTTGATTGTTACTTATTATTTAACAAAATACATGAGAGACGCGCTCGAAACCACAGTTGCATGGAGTAAGGATCGTGTTGTTTTTTACAATACATATTCTAATTTCGGAGATTCATTGCATTTAAATACAACAATATGAACACTTTTATTGCATTTAAATACAACAATATAAAAAATGCACATATGTTTATTTTGGAGGAAAAATAAAAATAATGTCTCACACTTTGGAAAAAGACGTGAAATCTTAAAAAAAAACTTCGGAGAAGTAAAAACTTCGTTCTGTGCTAAATTCAAAAACTTGAGGCGACTGAATCTTAAGATTATAACTTAAAAAAAAAGAATTTCGAGGCAGACAAGAAATTGAAATCAAGCTCGAAATTCTGTGCGTAAGACGTCGAAAAAAAATGAATTTCGAGGCAGACAAGGAATTGAAATCCAACCTTGAAATTCTGTGCTTATAAAAGCTACAAGAGCAACAGCAAAAAAAAGTGCACAGACGGCGTTTTTTTAGTGATAACTAAAGGAGTTATGCGAACACCGTCTTTGCATTTTTTTTGCTGTTGCTCTTGTAGCTTTTATAAGCACAGAATTTCAAGGTTGGATTTCAATTCCTTGTCTGCCTCGAAATTCATTTTTTTTCGACGTCTTACGCACAGAATTTCGAGCTTGATTTCAATTTCTTGTCTGCCTCGAAATTCTTTTTTTTTAAGTTATAATCTTAAGATTCAGTCGCCTCAAGTTTTTGAATTTAGCACAGAACGAAGTTTTTACTTCTCCGAAGTTTTTTTTTAAGATATTTTATACATAGTAAATTTTTCAAGTGATACTATAGGTATTTTGATTATGAAGAAAATACAATCATTTTTTATGTATGATAAAACAGATGTAACATCGTAGTACGAATGTAAATCATCGATTGGAAAAGGTAGTTCTTTTTCTGTGGTCATTAATTGAGCATGTAATAATTTTTTTTTTTTTTAATCTTTCGGTGTCAGTAGTGAGTTGTGCAAAATCTGTTGTTTTGCAAAAACGATTGTATTTTCCAAGTTATCTAACATTTCCTTTATTAAATACAACCTAGTTTTAATTTCAAACAATATTTAGATTAGATTAATTAGTTTACGATTTGTATGAATGTTATTTTCAATTTCATCTTTTAGCTTTATTTGGTTTTTTGTAAGTGCAGTTATAGCTTTTTCATATTTATCAGTTAATTCTTTATTAAATGCAAAAAAATTGAGTATTTGAAAGTATCATTTATTCATTATTTTTATGAATTTTGTCATGCAATTTGTCATAAAGTAATGAGAATTTGTTTTTCATTTCATCTACATAATTCTGTAAAAAGTGTTTATTGATATTAATGCGTTCAAAAATTTCTTTGTTTAGGGGGAAGTGTAGTTCATACGGCGTATAGCCTGTACTAGAGTGTATTGCTGAATTGTAAGCTATAATCGCAAAATCAATTGTATCGTTGTAAAGCTTTGGATGTGAGGTTGGAAATTTGTCTTGTAAAATACGACTATGTTCTATTAGTGTTGAATGAAATCTTTCAATTGTAGCATTCGATTCATGGTGTTTAGGTGTAGTTAAATGATGAGTTATATTAAAAAACTCGAGAAATTCTTTAAAAAGTGTATTGGTAAACTCAGCTGCGTTATCTGATTTTATAATTTGTGGTGTTCCATGATGTGTAAAAAAATGAAGTAATTTTTCATTTATTAGAATAGTAGAATTAGATGAAATCGGTAAAGCGTGTCCGTATTTTGTAAATTCGTCTATGAGTGTAAGGTATTTTTTCCCTAAAATATGAAAAATGTCTATGGCAATGACCTCCATAGGCCTATGTGGTGTAGGTGTCAATTCTAATTACGGTTTTGGCGGTGTTCTGTCGTATTTGTTTGTTTGACAATAATCGCAGTTATTTATTATACGTGTAACGGTGTCTTTCATGTTGGGCCAAAAATATTTTTTCTGTAAATGTAAAATTGTTTCGTTGATCCCTCTATGGTTGGTTTTTCTGAGATGATATGTATTAACGAGACTTTCCTGTGTTTCTAAAGTTTGTATGTCTTTTAAAATACGATTACATATACGAATATTGTATGCCTTGTAACGAAAATGGCTTTGTAAAATGTTTACAATTACCGGTATGTTATCATGAGATGTGTATACAGCTGTGAGTTGCGTGGGTTTTATGTGTTGATTAAATAGTTTGACTAGGTCATGTTCATAATGTTGTTTTGCAATAAAGAATTTTAAACGACGTTTTTTCTTTTGGTGTAGGAATTCTTCTTTGTGACTGGTTTTTAGGATATTTTTTGTTATAATTTCTACTTGGTTAGAATAATAATTTAGAGGTTGTTCCGAATAGGAAATTTCTTAAACAGGGGATTCTGTATCAGAATGCACGGTTTCGTTTGAATCTAAGCTTTTATTGTGTTCAGGTAAGTTTAAGTTTTGAGTAGAAGTACTCGGTTGTGGTTTTAAAAGTTTTTCGGGTATTTTTTCTTGGGGTGACTGAAGAATATCTAGGAGTTCTTGGTCGGACATGGTGGGTGAATCGTTGATATTTGGAAGGATAGAAATGTTATCTTCCTCGGTATCATTTTCACTATCAGTAGTTGCGACATTTAAAGATGGAATTCGAGATAATGCATCGACATTACTGTTGCATTTACCTTTTTTATAAATTATCTCATGGTCACTGTAATCTATTAATTTTAGTCGCCATCTTGTTAGTCGAGAATTAGCATTTGGTTCTTTTAAGTTCTTTAAGTATGTAATTGGCTGATGGTCAGTAACAATTTTGAATGGTTTTCCATAAAGATATGGTCTAAATTTAGAAAGAGCCCAAACTATAGCCAGTAATTCTTTTTCTATTGTTGCATAGCTCTTTTCATGGTCATTCAGCGTTCTGCTAATATAAGCAATAGGTTTATCTTGACCAATTATGCCCTGTGAAAGTACTGCACCAATAGCTGTATTACTAGCGTCAGTAGTGACTATAAATGGTTTTTCGAAATTCGGAAAAGTTAAAATTGGTTCATTAATTAATAATTTTTTACATGTTTCGAAAGTTTCTATAAATTGTTCTGAATGGACGACTTTCGCATTTTTCTTTAAACAAGACGTTAAGGGATGAGTCAATTTTGCCAGATTAGGTATGAAACGGCGGTAATAGCGTAATAAACCAAGAAATGATTTTATTTCCTTTTGCGTTTTGGGGATGCGATAATTTAAAATTGCGGAAATTTTTTCGGGATTGGGCTTAATGCCTTCGGGAGTGATAACATGTCCAAGGAAGTTTACTGTTTTTGTTAAAAATTCAGTTTTGTCTAATTGAATTTTTAAGTTTGCTTGCCTTAATCTAGTGAATAATTTACTAAGAAGTACGATATGTTCTTCTAGACTTGCCTAAAACACAAAAATATCATCCATGTAAACAAGACAAAAGTGGTTTTGGATGCCTCTTAATATGTTGTCCATAACTCTTTGAAAAGTTGATGGAGCATTCTTAAGTCCAAATGGCATTCTTAAAAACTCGTAATGGCCATTGTCTGACACAAATGCCGTTTTTTGTATGTCATTAAGGTCCATTTCAATTTGGTGGAACCCTGATGCAAGATCTATTGTTGTAAAGTATTGTGCACGTCCTAGTTTGTCAAGAATGTCTTCGATGTTGGGAAGTGGGTATTTGTCTGGTATTGTTTTGTCATTGAGTTTACGGTAGTCAATTACAAGCCTCATTTTTGTTAAACCAGAAGCGTCTTGTTTTTTCGGAACTAGAAGGACAGGACTTAACCATGGTGAGTGGCTTGGTCGGATAATATTTTGATTCAGGAGTTTTGATATTTCTTTTTGAACATCTTTTTTATTTGCGTGTGGAATGCGATAACATTTTTGATAAACTGGGGCTTCATCGCTAGTTTTAATTTGATGTTTAACATTATTTGTGAATGTGAGTGGAGTATTACCGGTATAAAACACATCCTTGAATTTAGTGCACAATGTTGTTATCATATCTTTTTAATGAAATTGCAGGTGTTCTGTACGGAGGCGTTGTGCTATATTAATGTCACAAGAAGCGTGCCTCTTGTTTGCTGTGTATATCGTGTAATTGTGTTTCAATGGGATTGATTTCAAACGTGTTGTTAATAGAATAGAATAGAGAGTTTATTATTATAGACCTCTATATGAGGTATAAATTCGTCATATAAAAAATTACATTAAAATATATGGTAACCTTAGTCAACATATTTTTAAAAATTTTAAAATTAGTATCAATGTTATACCTACCCAGACAGTTAGGCAAAATATCGCACCTAAGTGCTTGAGGCAGAAATAGATAGATAAATAGATAGAATATATTTCGTATGTATACGAAATATATTCTATATATTTCGTATGTGCGAGTCATATGTCATAAGTCATAAGTCGATATGATACATAAAATTATATTAAATATTTAATTGCGGATCATATAGACAGATATTTAAGAGATGTTCTTTTACTTTCTTTTTAAATAGTTTTATCTTGTTAATGTTTTTAATTTCATCCGGTAATCTATTGTATAATTTACTGCCCTTGCATAATGGACTTTGACTGTACTTTTTTGTTCTGTATTTTCCAACATGTAGATTATTATTAATTCGGGTACTGTAGTTATGTATATGTGAGTTGAGAGGTATATTTTGAAGATTTTCTCTTATATAAATAATTAGCTCATAGGCATATATGCCATAGTAAGTTAATATTTTCTTATCATTAAATATCTGTCTACATGATTCTCGAAATTTATAATTAAAAATGAGCCTTAATATCCGCTTTTGGGCTCTAAAAATCCTAATGGACTCAGGTGCATGACCCCAGAGTACTATACAATATTTAATTGCACTGTAAGCGAACGCATAATACACATTAATTAACGTTTCCTGATCAAAATTTTTTTTCAGTTTTTTTATATAGTAAAACACTGTATTTAGCTGTTTACACACATTATTTACTTGTATAGACCACTTGAAGGATGATTCCACATGTATTCCAAGAAACCTTGCGTCATAAACTTGTTCTATTGTCTGGTTTAGGTAAGATATAATAGGTTTAGGCACATCACAATTTCCTCTATCAAACTTGTTGTGGTAAGAAGTAACTATTCTCTATTTTTTAAAAGATTAGGTATTTGGTTTTATTTAAATTTACAATGAGATGATTTTCCTTACACCATTGATTGAATTCGTCCATAGTCTGATTTATTTTACACGTTAATTCATTGACGGTTCCAGCAGTTACAATTACCGAAGAGTCGTCTGCATACATTATTACTTTTCCAGATGTTATATGAAGGGGCAGATCATTAATATATAAAAGAAACAGTATCGGCCCTAAGTTGCTGCCTTGTGGGACACCGGAAGTCATACTGTAATTTTCAGATTTACAGTCATTGATGTCAACAATTATTTTTCGATTTGATAGGTACGATTGAAACCAACGATAGGCATTGCCTCTAATACCAGTAATGTCAAGTTTCTTTAGCAAGAAAGTATGATCGACTGTATCGAACGCAGAGGTCAGATCAAATAATACTGTAGCTACGTAGTAGCCATTATCGAGGTTTTTTAAAATGTTGGTAGCAAATTCGCAACATGCACTGCAGGTTGAATGCTTCGGTCTGAACCCGTGCTGGCAATCGGTTAGAATGTTATTCGCAGTGATGAAATTTATTACTCTCCCATACATTGTACATTCAAATATCTTTGATATTACTGTCAATAGCGATATTGGTCTATAATAATTGTTTATATCTTGTTGTTCACCTTTTTTGTATATAGGTCTAATTAATGCTGTCTTTAGCATATCTGGAAATTCTCCTTGTAGAAATGTCAGATTGGCAATGTGCGATATGACAGGTGCTATTGCACTTATAGTGCATTTTATCACCTTCGCTGGGATCTCATCTTCCCCGCATGACAACGTATTTTTTAGATTGTGGACTATATCGTATATTTCATTGTCCATGACAGGATATAGATATATTGTATTAGTTGCAGCATTAGATACAGTGCACTCTACTGTTAAGCTTATTCCATAATGTTTCTGCAGTTTTATGCTGTTTATTGTGCTGTAGTGTTCAGCGAACATTTTTGCTACTGTCATAGGACAGTTTATTAAGTCGCCATTACTGTTATTCAGTTCAATTTTATTTACCTGTGCAAGTTTTCTAGTTTTTGTATACTGTGAAATTGTTTTCCATATTTCCTTTACTGTATTGTCAGAATTAGCGATAATGCTGTTGATATGTTTGATTTTAGTTGTAGCAACATTTACGGCATGCTGCTTTTTTTTGATCTTGTAAATATTCTCCAGTACGGTGCTAGGTTCATTGGTTTTTAAAAGGAATAATTCTTTCAACTCTATACTGCTGTTAATGATGTCACTAGTTATCCATCCTGTATGACGGGTTGCGTTATTAGTTATATTGTATTTCACTATCGGGAAGCTTGCCAAAAAACAATGGGTGTACTCCTCAATAAAATGTCTGTAGCTCGTATGCACATTCATAGAGTTAATTGTTTTCGTCCAGTCGACCTTGTTTATCATCCACACCATATGATTTAAGTTTGATTTATTAAATTTCCTTCTGTATGTAGCAGTTGTATTTTCTTTAATTTTTTTGGTTATCAAGGTCTCAAACCGTAGTTTCTGTGCCATATGATCTGAAATATTTAATGCAGTATTTTCAATCTCTTTTATTTTTAGGTTTTTATTTACTATGCAATAGTCAATTCCACTAGCTGTGAACTGAGTGATTCTTGTAGCAGTGTTTATAATGTTCATGCAGTCATAAGACTCAATGATATCATACAACTGACGTTTTTGCAAACTGTCTTCCAGATGGTTTATTTTGAAGTCTCCAGTTATTACTACGTGATTAATTGTATGAGATAAGGAGTGTTTCCGTTGTTTGTGAATTCAACCGTCGCTAAACCATTCTCAACAATTAATGTTAACATAGGCGTTGTTCTCACGGTGCCATTATGCTGACTGTCTATAAATATATCTCCGTTTTTATGTTCTACGGGAATTTTTACTATTTTAGAACTATTAGCTTGAACAATGGTTTCGAAAATGATTTGTTGTTTTTGCTTTTGAAAATGAATTATTATTTCTGAATTGACTGTTTTTAAAATGTTTTTCTTGTAATCAATCTGGGCACTAAGGTCACGCAAAAGTTGTGTACCGATTATTGCATCAAACTTTTCAAATTTTAGTATAATTAAAAAATTTATGTTAGTATTGGGTGAATTGAATTCGGGAAAACAAGGTATTGTTATCTGACCTTTGGTTGTTATTTTTCCGCGTGCTGTATCGATTATATTATTTTAGGGAGTTATATAATTTTGAAAAAAAGAATGTGCAGCTTTTTCTGTTATATATGAGGTGGATGCACCTGAATCTATTAATATTTTTAAAGGGGGTTCATTTATTAGTATATACGGAAGAGAATGTGGATCGTGACAATTTACTGAGTTAGCCTGTATTAAATTTAATTTATTTGTAGGAAGTTCAACGAATTGGCACTGTCGTTCACTTCCGTTGTTTCGTCTAAAAAATTAATTTGAGTATCATCAGTATCTATCAACAAATCATTATTTTCAGCTGTCTCAAAGTTCGATTCAACATTTTCTTCGGAATATTCTGGTTCCGTCTCATTGTTAGGGATAGAATATAGCTCATTTTGTATCATTGCTTTCAATGTACGCATAGTTTGTGTTTTAGGATATTGATAAGAAGTTTGAGTGGACATAGGTGTAGGGTTTGCTCTATAAATGGGGGACGGGTGTTTCGGGGCAAATACATTTGGCCTGTTATTTTGAGTTGATAGACCTTGAGGTTTACTTTGATTTTGAAATTTTACAAAATTTGGCTTTTGTTGCGTAAAATATTGAGAGTTCTGATTTTGTGTAGGTCGATTTGTGTTTGGAAATTTAGTGTAATTAAATGTAAATTTTCGGGGGTATTCGCCTATTGCTCTAGTTTCTTCAATTATGAGGGCTTTTGCTTCAGCCATTGTTGTTGGTCGTCTGAGCCTTAACATAGTGCCCATAGGTTCTAAGGTGTATATAATTAAATTATTTAAAGCTGTTTCAAGAACAAACTTATTTTTAAAAGCTTGTTCCTCATTGACTGCAATTTTTGAACTATAAACGCTAACTAATGTGACAAGATTATCATAATATTTTATGTATTTCTCATTAGCTTTGGGTCGTAATTGTTGAATTTCTGCTATAAGTTGCAGCTCAGTACGGGGGTCAGAAAATGTTTCTTGTAGGATTTTCTTTATAGAAATCCAATCATTGGCTAAAATATGTGCACGAATAGAATGTTTTGCTTTTCCCTGTATTTTTGATAATATACCATATAATAGCTGTACGTTATTATATATTTCATCAGGTGTATTTTCCCCGGTTGCAGGTCTGGGAATAGCATGCTTTGCGACAATATAGTCGACTAAATTTATGAACTCTTTGAGATCGTCTGAGTTGGATCCATCTATTGATGGAACGAATTGAAAAGTGTGTTTTGTAATTGGTATTATTGACATGTTGCTTTGGTTAATGGAGAGGTTTGCAATTGTAAGGGTTGAAGGTATATTAGTTTCTGTGTCTAAAGTGGAAGTTAGGATAGGATCGTTGTTTGCTGTTTCGCACTGTCTAATTACTTCTGCTTCTGATTCCGTTTCGGAACTTTCGGAACTAATTAGCGATTTTAATTGTCTAGCAGACATGAAAAACAAAGAAAAGAGAAAAAAAAATCTTATAATCTAACTTACAGTAAAATAATCGTACTCTTCATTCTTCTAGTTGAAACGTTTTTGGAGTGTCGGCTAGGTTGTTGGTTGTATCGGTGATTTTGGTTGTCAGCTATGGTTTTTGGCTGCTTATCTTTCTTCTTTTTTGATTCTAGTCGCACGAGAGGGCTTACCGGCCTCTTTGGGACAGCAATTCGTATTTTTTAAAGATGATATAAGTATATTTAAAATTAAACACTTTATTTAGTTTAATTTACTTTGTTTGTTTCTTGGGTGTAGGTTCTCTTGAAGATTAACTTTTAGATAATTTGAACTTATTTAAAAGTTATATTGTAGCTTTTTTTTTTTATTAAACAATTTTAGTTTGTTTTAATAAATATTATGCTTCTTCAAGCCGGAAGACTGCGCCAGTTACGTGGTGACACGTGAATATATAAATAAATAATAAGTTTCAGTAACTATTAAGTATTTTATTTGAATTTATAAATTGGAGAATACAAGAATAATACCGCTGATATTCGCTCTGCGATACTAACTGTCCCCTCACAGACAGAAGTCACTCATATTTATCAAATTAGCATTCTTACACTCTGACTGCTTTCCCATGAGAAAATCGGGTTCTTGCAAAGATAGTCACGATTGCAAGAATGCGTAATATGATGATCCAACATAATATACATGATGGACCATAAGATGGTACGTAACTCGCGTTCTTACATACGAACAGGCTGTAACTTTTGACTGGGACAAGCAAATGATATGAAACCAATTATTGAAGATAAAAAAAGTATAATTTTCTTGAAGTATTACGTGTGTTCTAGAATATGTAGCTCTACATTGGAGTACCGCGTAGGTTTTCAGTTATCGAAATATCTACATCAACGGAGATACAGGGTGTCAAAGTTTTATTTAAAAAATTAAAATTTATTAATAACTGCCAAACCACTTGAGATATTTAAGAAAAAAATTGTAGGTGTCAATAGCTACGTGGGAGGGAAATTCTTAAATAAATAAAACATTTTGACTAACCTAAAAGTCGCATATTCTCTTCCAGCATCGGCTCCTCTACCACAGGAAGCGTAGTACCTTTAAAACATATATAAAATATATTTGTTAAGCTATGTTTCAAGTACAAATAATTGTTTGGAAAAATCAATTTTCTTCACGGTACCGACAATCTTGTAACTAAGCGAAAAAAGGGGGTCGGACGGCGGGCACTCTAGCTGCTCACCAACAGGGCCGTACCCAGGGGGGGTAGAGGGGTTAACCCCTGTGTTAAACTCAAGTTTCGGTTAACATCTGATTTATTAAACTGGTCACAATTAATACAAGAATCACTGATTACTTAAAGAGTACAATAGGTATTTACATTATTATTGGTAACTTATAATAAATTCACTACATCTCCCTTTTTTTTTTTAAACTTAAATAAATTCTATTTGTTAAACATAAAAAAATCAATTCATTCTTTTTAAGCACAATATCTTTCTACTGGTTTTATTACTCGACCATATCTAGTTACATATTTATTTTCTTTTTCTGTTTTGATATTAGGTTTATTTTCTTGATTTTCAAAATTATGAGTCGGGTAATAATTTGTATCAAATGAATAATTTCCTGAACGCTTAAAATTATTTCTGTTATTTCTGTTATAAGTCATATTAATATCAGATCGATTTCTTCTTATAATTTGTTTAGTTTTTAAATCCATTAATACAATAGATCTCGGGGTATTGTGAAACTTAATATTTTTTGCGGGTTTCCATGTTTTAGTAATTTTATCAAAATAAAATACTCTGTCGTTTATTTTAAAATTACATTGTCTTAGACGAGCATTTTTATTATGGAAATTTTTAGTTTTTTGTTTGTAAAATTGTAAATATTTATCAAAATTTTTAACTATTTTTGGTTTTAATAAACTTACTGAAATAGGTAATTTTGTTCTTGTTCGTCTATTGAAGATCAATTGAGTAGGTGAATATTCTGAACCTAATATAGGCATATTCCTATATTCTAAAAGAATTAATTGTAAATCTATATTGCTTTCAATCGATTTTTTTATAAATTTTTTGCATATTCCAACGTACCTTTCACTAAGACCGTTAGACTTTGGATATCGCGGACTAGAAGTAACAATATCAAAATTCCAATCCTCTGAGAATTTATGGAACTCAAAAAAACCAAACGGCATGTTATCACAGATCATTTTACGTGGTACACCGTGAACAGAAAAAGTGTCTTTTAAAGCATTAATAACTTCTTGTGATATTTTGCATTGCAATGGTTTTAATTCTAGCCAATGTGAAAAATAATCTACTAGAACTAAGAAATTTTTACCAGCATATTCCAGAATATCGCATCCAATGATTTCAAAAGGCAAAGTAGGTATTTCATGTATTAGCATTGGTTCTTTCGGATTTCTGTCTCTAAATTTATGACAAATTCTACAATAATTAGAAACAAATTTTTCTACATCTAGATTAATATTTGGCCAATAAAACAACAAATTAGCTCTCGTTTTTGTTTTGTTAATACCCATATGTGATTCATGTATTTTACTAAGTATTTCGTCTTTAAGTTGGGTGGGAATTATAATTTTGTTGTCAATAAATAAAATTCCATCATTTAAATAAATATCGAATCTTTTGTTAAAGTAAAATTTTAAATTATCTGGAATTTTTGTATTTGAACTTGGCCAACCTTCTTGACATAATTTCATTAATTTACGTAATGTTTGATCTTTTTCTGTTTCAATTTTTATTTTTGCTAAAAGATTATCGCTAACGTTTACAGTATGAATTACAGCATTTAATTCAGAATCAAAATCGTCATTTTCAGCTTTTGAACATGCTCGACTTAAAGCATCTGCAATTATCATTTTTGTACCCGGCATATAAATTAATTTGATATCATAAATTAGCAATTTTAGCCTAATTCTTCTAAGTCTATTAGATGGTATTTTATTTATTTCTTTTTGCATGATACTAATAAGCGGTTTGTGATCAGTTTGAATTATTATTTTGTTACCATAGACATAATGATGAAATCTTCTACAAGCATATAAAATAGCAAGAAACTCTTTTTCTATTTGCGCGTATTTTATTTCACTTTCGGATGAAGTTTTTGAGGCAAAGCAAATCGGTTTATTGTCTTGTATAAGAACGGAACCAATACAGTTGTTATGTTTTATGCTATTTCTATCTAGGTATAACTTCTATTCTTAGTGGACTGTATATTTAGAATTTAGAATTGACTTACCAATTTGAATTTTGTGGTTGCACTATCCTTTTTTTTTTGAATTGTTAATTTTGGTAGGTATAAGGAAAGAATGGGTGAAGGATTCCACAGGATCACCAAAGACTTTTATCCCGATTTCTGTTCACTTTAGCACGTGTTTTTTTTATATCAATTTCGTTCACCTTTGATGTTACTCGTTCAGAATTCGTGTTACAACTACTCAAAGTGACTACTTTTCTATATTAATACGCATTTTTATATGTCCATTTTAGGACAACTGATGCCATCTATCAAATAGTGGCACTAATAATAATCAAATATCAAATGGCAAAAAAAACTAAACAAAATTTCTATTCGCATATTAACGGCGCTAACATTCCTCCCCCCCTGAACAATTGTTCAGAATTATAAAGACAAAAGAAAATCACAATAATAAAGAACCAAATATGACCATAAGAACAAGGGGACGAATTTCAAAAAAAATCTATTCTAATAATGATCTACCGTTGCACTTATTGCGAAGGTAGAGGACAGACCTTAATTACCGGTCTTCTATACGTTCCGTGCTTCGTGCGCACATCCACCACTCTTATTATGCCATCCTTGCCAGGATAGACCTTATCAATTATCCCTAAAGGCCACTGTAGGGGTGGACTATTAGGTTGTTCCAACACCACTATGGTACCGATTTTTACGGGGAAACTATCAGTGTTCCAGCGTTGTCTCAATAATGAAAGAACTAAATGCGGTCCTGTATGAAGGTTTTTTCTATGATAATGATCTATAAGTAAATCTACCATTCTATCGCGTTTAGGCAGTAAGATTGGATGCTGCCCATCAAAATCTAACTTTGAATTTAACAATCTACCACCTACTCGAATAACGTCGTCTTTCAAAAATGGACGTAAATGTCGTAAAGAAGGTGGGCAAATACCTAATTTTAGTGACTTAATAGCTGAATGGAAATGTCGTAGCTGAACTACTTTAATTAAAATATGCTCAGCTATGTCCAAATCTGTTGCGGAAACATACGAATTGACCGTTAGTTTCTTCAAGAAGCGGAGAACATAGACAATTGACCTCAATACACTTAACCAACTTGACAGACGATTAACAATGTTATGAAGGGAATTTTCCTGCTCCTCAGCTACTATCAACGAAACTATTTTGGCCTCCGGTATGCTTTCTAATGGTTTGACCCTACGAATGGGCCATTCCGATTCATTTTTCTTTAACCATTCAGGGCCATTTTTCCACGAGGAATTGTCTATAAATTGCCTGGGATTTAATCCTCTTGAAAGGCAATCACTTATGTTGTTTTTTCCATTTATATGAAACCACGATCTAGGATCGGTAAGTTCCTGAATATGACTAACACGGTTACTTACAAAGGTTTGCAGTTGAGTAGGAACAGTAGCAATCCAATTTAGCGCAACAGTGGAGTCGGACAAAGCATACACCCTTTTAACATCTAAACGGGATTGATAACAGTCAGCAACGAAATGCAAGAGCCTTGCCAGTAACTGTGCTGCGCATAACTCTAATCGAGGAATTGAAACTACTTTGACGGGCGACACTTTCGATTTGGCACAAATAAGATGTACGTGTACATTCCCGTTTGAATCAATACTGCGAAGGTATACGACGGCGCCAAATGAGGTCAGACACGCGTCAGAAAACCCAACTAAAATAACTGGTTGATTTAACTCAGTATCTATATGACGAGGTACACTAAAATCTAAAAGGAGAGGTAAGCCTGTTTTGAATTGGCTCCAATGAAGAACAATGCTAGAGGGCGGTGTTTCATCCCAACCTATTTTGAGAATCCACAATTCTTTTATGAGAAGTTTTGCTATCAATATGACCGGTGCAAGGTACCCATTGGGGTCGTAGCACCGTGCGATTGTAGATAAAATGTTTCGTTTCGTGCAAGGTTTATCTACAAATTCAAACGAAAATGACAGTGAATCTGAGTGCGGATGCCACTGTAGACCCAATATCTTTAAAGCATCGGTTTCAAAATTCACAACTTTAGCTGAACGATTTTCAACTGGAATGTTCTGTAATAATTGTTTGGAATTTGTGGCCCATTTCACAAGTTGGAAGCCTCCTCGGCGAAACAATTCTACTAATTGGTGATACAAATCAGTCGCTTCGTCTGATGACTGGACACTAGACACAAGATCATCCACGTACATATCTTGCTTTATAACTGAAGAGGCTAAAGGGAACGAATCTTTTTCATCTTCAGCTAATTGATGTACCGTTCGCAATGCTAGAAATGGAGAAGATTTTACACCAAATGAAACAGTGTTTAATTGAAAGCTCTCTATAGGCTCGTCCGATGAGAACCTCCAAAGAATTCTTTGAAACCTACGGTGGTCACTGACAATGTTTATTTGACGATACATTTGTCTAATATCTGCGGTTAAAGCCACTTTAAAAAGTCTAAAATTTAGAAACATTTTACAAACATCTACTTGAAGTTTTGGACCTGTTAAAAGAAGATCGTTTAATGAATAAGAACTATCACTTTTACTTGATGCATCAAATACCAAACGAATGGGAGTCGAACTAGAATCCTCCTTAAAAACGGCATGATGAGGAATGTAGTAGGTTTTCAATGACGCATCGTCTTCGACAACTTTGCTCATGTGACCTTGATCTAAATAGTCTCTTAAGATCTCTCTATATTGATCTCGAAGAGCGGGATTGCTATTCAGTTTTCTTTCTAGCGAGAAAAATCTACTAAGCGCGACTGAATACGAGTCCCCTAAAAATGACTGATCCATTTTGAAAGGTAACGTAACAGTATACCTTCCTGTTTTGTCCCTATTAAATGTTGATTGGAAGATTTTCTCACACTCTACATCTTCAGGGTTTATGATTTCCTGAGAAGGAATGTCTTCAATTTCCCAAAAGCGTTTGACTAGATTTTCCAGGGATGGTTCTACACTAATATAAAAACTATGTTTGTTTTGGCACGTTGTCAGAGTGGGAGCTGAGCCCATTAAAACAAAGCCCAAAGTTGTTTCAATGGCAACAGGTGTGTTTGGTGGGCCGATTACCCTTTGATTTCCCAGAATGTTGGCAAACAAACTTGCTCCGATTATGCCGTCAATTTTGTGCGGGAGATAAAATTCATTGTCTGCTATTGGCAATGAATTTAAGTGCGATAGGAGGCTAATATCAATCTGCGCTGATGGCATCTTATCGGTGATTCTATCTATTATGAAAACTTCTATAGGATAACGCTTGTATGAATCAAATTGTGAAAGTATTGCTATATTAGCGTATCCATGTATTGTGCTACTACTGGATCCAATTCCGTAAACTGACGAATGGTTTTTCGACACGTTTAATTTCAAACGACGACTGAATTCTAAAGACAGAAAATTTGCTTGACTACAACTATCAACTAAAAAACGAGATTCATGTAAATTGCCAAATTTATCTAAAATATGTTCTTTAGCAGTTGACAACAATACAGTACTATTACTGGAAGGCTTGCAACTACTTGTCAATGAACAATAACTAGCTACTGGATATGCTTCTCGTTTAGCGACTTGACTACTATTGTTTGAATGTGTAGTTCCTGTTGTGGAACCGCGCGATTCTACTATACAATTTTGTTCGGATTTTCCTACCGTTGATTTAGACTCTGGTTGAGTCCCACTACTACTATTGCTTTGTGAGGGATTTTTAAAATGCAACAAGGTATGGTGCCGTAACTGACAAATTTTGCAAGTGTTTACACTCTTACAATTGATAACTTTATGCAAAGATAAACAATTTAAACACAAATTGTTGCTTTTCACTATTTTATAACGGTCCTCAGGGGTTACAGATAAAAAGTTTTTGCAATGATTAACCGTATGCGAATTTACTTTACATATGACACATTTGAGACTGGGATTAGCATCATTTTCAACCACAAACGCAAGAGGTTTTTGTGTTCTTCTACTAATCGCATTGTTACCATTACCTACGCTACAATCCGTTCTAGTACAGATTTTAGCTTGTTCTTTTATGAAATTAACAATATCATCGTACGAAGGCATTTCCGAGCTTCTCCTAGCATTTTCAAATAGTCGCTGCGTCTTGGGATTAAGTTTTTGAAAAGCTAAGTATGCAAAAATGTAATCTACTAAATTTGGAATATCTAATTTGAGCAATGCTGTTACAGCTGGGTGAAAATGTTCCAAAAATGAATTTAAACTATCAGCTGTTTCATCTTGAGCTTGTTTGAAGCTTAATAACTGTTCAAAATAAGTATTCGCTATAGTGCGTTTGTCTTCGAATTTATCTGTAAGCGCTTTCAATATAATGGGATAATTATCACCTGTTGGGGCGATTCCTGAACAGACAGTTAATGCGGGACCACTTAAACACCCTATTAAATAATAAACCCGATCTATATTATTTAATTCCTTGTTATTGTGAATCATATTGTTGTAACACTCTATGAATAAAGGCCAGTCCTTTATATTCCCATTGAACTTTGGAAGAGGTAGTTCCGGTAATTTACGAATAGATTTAGAAGTATGATCAAATCCGCGATCATTACCAGTTTTATCAACTATTAGCTCTGCGGCAACATTTTGTATATGGCAAATCATTTCATCAAATGTGTCCAGAACCGCATAATCAGGAGTATGATCAGCGTTCATTTCACATTGTAATAAATTGATGTCATCTAAGATTTCTAAAAATTTGGTTTTTGTATCTTCTAAAGTTATACATCTAACGCGAAAGTACTCTTTTTGCTGTGTAGTCGAAATATCTCTGCTATTATCATATAACCTTTGGATACATGCGAAATATTTTTCCTTTTTTGCAATTAAAACATTTAATCGCTGTTGTTGCTTTTGTGCCATCTTGTATCTTAGTGCAATTTTCTAATGATTAATTTTCTATAAGATAGATATGCATCATATAACCAATAAACGAAAAATGAACTGTCACTACTATTGCAGTATTGACATAAACAAACATGAAATTATCAACTATGTATTGTATGCGTTTTCTAACCACAATGAAATGTCACTATTACACGAATTCGAACGATGTTAACTGCGAACTACAAACCAATCTGAACGAAACTGACACAAGTTTTAACCACTGCTTTTTTTATTGAAATAATCTATTTTAACAAACGCAATTATTTTTTCAAAATGCAATCCGTCTCGTTTGGACCAAAAAAAAATGTTATGTTTTATGCTATTTCTATCTAGGTATAACTTCTATTCTTAGTGGACTGTATATTTAGAATTTAGAATTGACTTACCAATTTGAATTTTGTGGTTTCACTATCCTTTTTTTTTTGAATTGTTAATTTTGGTAGGTATAAGGAAAGAATGGGTGAAGGATTCCACAGGATCACCAAAGACTTTTATCCCGATTTCTGTTCACTTTAGCACGTGTTTTTTTTATATCAATTTCGTTCACCTTTGATGTTACTCGTTCAGAATTCGTGTTACAACTACTCAAAGTGACTACTTTTCTATATTAATACGCATTTTTATATGTCCATTTTAGGACAACTGATGCCATCTATCAAATAGTGGCACTAATAATAATCAAATATCAAATGGCAAAAAAAACTAAACAAAATTTCTATTCGCATATTAACGGCGCTAACAACCGTTTTTACTAGAATCAGTTTGTATAGTAATCTCTTTATTTCTATCAAAACCTTGCAATAATGGGGCGTTACAAATTAAATGTTTAATTTTATTCAACGAGTTTGTATGAGCTTCAGTCCATATGAATTCAGCATCATTTTTTAATAATTGTCTTAAATTGGTTGAAATTTCTGATAAGTGAGGAATATAATTTCGAACATAATTAATTAAACCTAGCAATCTTTGTAAACTCTTCTTATCATTTGGTATACGTATCAAAATCATCAATGGCCTTAAATCTACATGGATCCATCTGGACTCCCGATTCTTTAAAAATATGGCCTAAATATTTTACTTCGTGAGTTCTAAATTGAAACTTTTTTAAATTAAATTTTATATTCATTATTTTGGCTCTCTCTAAGACTTGAATTAAAATTTTGTCATGTTCTTGTCGAGTGTCTGAATAGATTAACAAATCGTCAATATAAATAAATACATTTTTAATATCGCCAAAAACTTCCGTGTTATACTTTTGGAATATCTGAGCACTCGTTTTCAAACCAAAAGGTAGTCTTTTAAAGGCATAAGAACCATAAATTGTGGAAAATACACAATATTTTGTACTCTCCGAATCTAATTTAATATTCCAGAAACCATCTTTCAAACCAAGTACTGAAAAATACTTGGCTTTAGACAGTTTGAACTTTAAATCATCTAAAGTAGGTATTTCAAAATGTTCATCTTTTATATTTTCATTAATAAATTTTGGATCAAGACACAATCTTAAAGTGCGATCAGGTTTTTCGACGATTGTTAATCTACTAGCCCATGAAGTTGGATAATTAACTTTTTCAATGATATCTAACTTACATAATTTATCTAATTCAAATTTTAATTTATCTTTTAATTTTAATGGAATTCTGTACGGCGGTAGCGAAACTGGCTGCGCATTTTCATGTAATTCAATTTTATAAGTATTAAGAAAGCATCCAATACCAGAGAAAATTTCTTAGTATTTTTCTATAATATATTCTTTAGTAATTTGTTGTTGTATACTATCGACATTTCTTTTAATTAAATTTAATTTTAAACACATAGTTAAACCCAAAATAGGCGTTGTATTTGAAACAGAGACTATGAAGGTTTCTACTGAAAACCGTTTTTCGGTTTGAACCAACATATTAACAGTTCCGTGATTTTTAATTTCGGTACTACCATACGCATGTAATTTTATTTTATTTTCTTTTAAAATTAGGGTTTTATTTTTTAGAGTTTTTTAATCATTTCAAAATATTCAAAGGGTATCAAATTTACATCAGAACCTGTATCTAATTTAAAGTTAATCAACCTATTTTCAACTTTTAACATTTTAGTCCATTCTTTTGTATAAGGGTTTTTATTCGTGATTTGATCACAGTAATATTCATCGTCAATGTCAAAATCAATATTGTGATTGTTCTGAAATTGATGATTACGACACATTTTAGCAAAATGATTGAACTTGTTGAATTTTTGACATTGCTTACCCATAGCCGGACATTTGTATTTTTTGTGACTGTAGTCACATCTCTTGCATTGAAAAATCCTTGGTGCTTCTTCTTGGTTTTCTTGTTGCTTATTTTTCCTTTCTTCTACTTCTTGTTTCGTCTTCTTACTTGACTCGTTTGCGCCTTCTTTTTTCTTCTTTACTTGATTTATTTCAGCTTTATCCCCATGAATTTCTTGGGTCTGTTTCCTTGTAATTTCTGCGATCCTGAATCTTTGAATTGCATCGTTTAATGTTATATCACCTTGTTTAATTATGTTATCCATTGTTTCAGCATCTGTTGCCCCTAAGACTATTTTGTCTCTCAAAATTTCGTTAGAATCTTTAAATTCACAGTCTTGCACAAGCATCTTGCAGTCTGTTAGAAAGATAAGATAAGATAAGATAGCATTTATTGTCAGTAGAGATTACAAATGATCTATGTGACACGTCAAAAAATTTTGGAAAACAAAAATATTATTTAAAATAATCTATGAATTCATTTACATTATAAAATGCATTTTCCAGTAAAAAATTCTTTATCTTTTTCTTGAAAACCTTTATTTCATTAATTTTAAAACTCACAGGTAGTTTATTATAAAGAGCTGCTGCAAAATTCAGTGGGCAAAACTTGAAAATATCAATACTTGCCATAGGTAATTTTATGTAATTTTTAAGACGAGTATCATGATCATGACCATCCTCTGCTAAAGAATAATTGGATTTGTTATGGTGTGCATAAATTAACGCATGGAAAATAAAGATGCAAGGTATTGTCATAATTTTTTCTCTGACAAAAAATTGTTTACAAGAGTCATATTTTTTTATTTTGAACATTGCACGTATAATGGCCTTCTGTTTAATAAAAATCCGTGTAGAAGAAGCGTTATATCCCCATACAACAATACCATACCTTAACAGAGGATAGACATGACCATAATAAATCGACTTTAAAATATCTTTATTGGAAAATGAATGTTGAGCTTTTCTCATGACATACACATATCGTATGGCTCGTTTTCTTTTTGGTGTCTTGAATAGAATAAAAATCTGGAGTGCAAAACATTCTTTTTCGGATTGCAATATTGTTGAAATGCATCCAATACTTTGTCAATCTTCTTATCGTCCCCTTCTGCATAAGTGAACGTATCATTTAATTCAGCTGCTTCAGTTCCTATTAAATTCAGCAATATGGCCACTTGTCTCTCCTCAGGTGGTTTGTTATACGTAGTAGCCGTCATGTAGATATTAAATGCTTTTTTAAATTTTTTCCAATTTTCACTAAGGTTTCCATTTAAATTTACGGTTTGAGGCAACACAAAATTAGACATTTTACTTTTTCGACTGCGCCATGTGTTAAACTCAAGTTTCGGTTAACATCTGATTTATTAAACTGGTCACAATTAATACAAGAATCACTGATTACATAAAGAGTACAATAGGTATTTACATAATTATTGGTATCTTATGATAAATTCACTACAACCCCCCCCCCCATGACACTCCAAAGCTATATATAATTTTTCTAATAAAAGATGCAACGTGAGAAAGTATGCCAACAATTACGTATATTTACACTGGCTCTGTCAGTATGTATGTTCAAACTTACTATAGCGACATCTAGATAATTCAGTTATCAGTAATACCAATTGAAGATGAAAAAGTATAATTTTCTTGAAGTATTACGTGTGTTCTAGAATATGTAGCTCTACATTGGAGTACTGCGTAGGTTTTCAGTTATCGAAATATCTACATCAACGGAGATACAGGGTGTCAAAGTTTTATTTAAAAAATTAAAATTTATTAATAACTGCCAAACCACTTGAGATATTTAAGAAAAAAATTGTAGGTGTCAATAGCTACGTGGGAGGGAAATTCTTAAATAAATAAAACATTTTGACTAACCTAAAAGTCGCATATTCTCTTCCAGCATCGGCTCCTCTACCACAGGAAGCGTAGTACCTTTAAAACATATATAAAATATATTTGTTAAGCTATGTTTCAAGAGTAACTTAGTACCTTTCAACAATATATAAATTTTTTAAAGGCATATATTTTACTATTGCATATATTGCACATAGTTCTTTTCAACATCAAACGATCGGTCTACGTTTAAATATAAAGAATTCATCATAAACTCGTTTTCGGTAAATAAAAAATGTTACTTAGTCCCTTTCAACAATAAACGATTCAAATACATTTCTCATTAAATTATTGAGATACATAGTAGAGGTACAGACTTCTAAATGTATAAATTACCGAAGTAGTACCTTTTTCTCTAATAAAATTTAAAAAAAAAAGACAATTTAACTTTTAGATTTGACAGAAAAAATATTTTTAAGGTGTTTCTTTGATTTCATACTGATATTTTTTCCACCATGGAGTGCTCTGATTCTTCAGACGCCTTTTGTGCGCTAATTTTGCTTTAGCAACATTGGAAACTAACGGACTTTGGAACACAATCCAGTCAATTTTTTTTGATGAATTTAAAGGTGGAATGTTCTGTAGCAGACTGAAAATATCATCGATTTGTGTACATAGATTGTCGGCACGTTGTTCTCTCTGCTTACTATCCAAAGCCTTATAATAAAAATCGTTTAGCTTTGCACAGGCGTTGTTTTGCTGTATATATAACTGATCTTGATCATAAAGTTTGATATGATTATTTTTGTGCCACTCTTCAATTTCATTATTACATTTCTCGAGTCTTTCTTCGGTTATTCTACTAATATAAACCGTTCAAGACTGTCATTTGAATGGCATCTAGTTTTTTGAAAATATTTAGGCTTCAGTAAAATTTCTGTATTAAAATTAAATAACAATAATCTGTGATCTCACAGGGGGGGGGGGGGTATCTATTACATCGGTATTATAACTTTCCAAATTACAAATTATATTATCTATACAAATGTTGATGAATTAAGGCCCCCATACACCTCGTTCTTTTTTGGCAGTTTTAACCGCCGGGTAAAACTGTACGGTTAAACACGAACAACGGCCATCCCCATACACCTCGTTCTTTTATGGCAGTTTTAACCGCACGGGTAAAACTGTACGGTTAATTTAAACACGAACAACGGCCATATTCACACAGAGGCGTAGTTTCGTTCAGTTTTTCTGAAGTCGTGGCATCATTAATACGATCTGCTTTGATGGAAAATACAATAATATTGATATTATTTTATGTTTAATAAACATTAATAAACAATATAATACAAAAATAATTAATAAAATTGATTGATATTTGTCTAAATTAGAGTGTTTTATTTGACACCATTATTTTTTCCTCTAAATTAATCAATATGTTTATAGCAATTTTCATTTATTTTTGTCAAAATTGCTTAGCACTAAAACGGTTAAAATATAAATCAATACTCAAACTAATTACAATCATTTAATTAATATGACTTATTTGCTGTACGTCGCACCACTGAATAAACACGTCGATTCTTATCGGAAAGCGCCACACATTACGATTTAAAACGACAACCAGCAAACACGTCGTGTTTAAAATCAAGCTTCGGCAGATAAAAAAACTGCCGTGTTTCATCGACAGTTTTTGCCCATACACTTCGGTTTTGACCGACGTGTTTTATCGTGACGATGAAAACTGCCAAAAAAGAACGAGGTGTATGGGGGCCTTTATGTATAATACATGGCGTTTGATTAATAGTCAAATTTAAATTAAAAGAAATTAAAAGGTTTTTAAAATATTGTTAATAATGGGATTATTCACAAAGATATTTAAATTGAAATCTCCTGTGATTATAATCCTTCTTTTCATTTTGGTTAGCACTTCTAAGCAGTCATTGAAATTATTTAAGAAGATATCCACGTCTTCAAGAGGTGACCCATAAGATTAAGGAACCGATATTGTTATGGCATATAATTTTGTCATTGGTCAGCCAATGTTCGTACATGCACACAAAGTTTATTTGAAATTCTTGAATTTCTAACATAATTTCTAATTCATTAATTTTATTTTTAAGACACTGGATGTTTAGGCTTACTATATCAATACCTTTTTTTTTATTTAAATTGACCCGGTTTTGTCCGAAAAAACTTAAAGCGTTTTATTATGACACCTTCTGGCCAAGAATTTGCTGAGTAAATTTCTTTGCTAATTGCAGGATCTGCACTTATTCGGAAGCTCGCGTGCTTTCCTTTACTTGTCAGTTTTTTACATTCGAAATCTTTATCTGGGTATTCATTATCTAGAAACATTTTAACATTTTCTTCACTTGTGTTCGCATGGGCTTTACCTAGGTAAATCCATAGTTTCTTGTCAGCTGGACGCAATATGTTGTTAGCAGATCTTTTTCCAATTATAGCTTTTTGTTTTTTATGGTTCACTAAAGTTATTTGGGTCATCTTCAGTACCTTGTACTGGATTGGTAGTTTCTTTCACTTCGTACTCCTTTACGGTTTGGCGATTTTCGTCCGTTTTCTGTACTAAACTTGTGCTTTGTTCCTTTATTTCTTCTGCTAGGGAGCTCGTCAACGTTGTTGATTTGTTTTTACTCTGATTATTTTGAGAGACGACCTTTGATGCATGTTGATTTTTAGTGTGTAATTCACAACCCTTTAATTTTTGTAGTGATATTTTTTAAATTATCAATTTCTTTAACTAGTGGTTCCACTGCGTCACTTACTGCCTTAAAAATATGTTTACTTAACAGGCCACATAAATCACTACCGTTTGCACTAGATTTAAAAATTTCAGATATTATCTTTAAATTATCTAAATCGTCGCTTTTGATGCTGCTGCGAAGTTTGTGTGTACATTCAGGCGCCGCCATTTTTTTTCTCTTCTGCTAATGTTGTTGCGTCTGTATAATCAAACCCATATTCTAAATCTTTAATTAACACATGTGAAGGAACTTCCTTGTTTGTAGTTGGTATTCCAAAATTTGGTTCCAGACATAGAATTCTCTTCACATCCTCTGGTAACTGAGTATTCGTAAAATGGTAGATACAAGATTTTTCATGAGTATTAGTAAGTATTGGTGATCTATCGTGACATAAGTTATTTAGTTTGTTGATGTTCGACTGTTTTATTCTTTTAAATTCGAACTCATACTTTCTGTTTTTCAAACTTTGACATTCATTAAACAACTCTGTTGGAATTATTTTTTTTAATGACTCACCGAGTCTACGATTTATGAAAATGCTTTAAAAACTGTGAAGCACCGCTTCCAAATAATCGAAATATACATCTAAGTCTTATCACTTTGATAAACACAATATTATGTACTAGTTACTAGGTACTAAAACGTTATGACAGAATATTTCAAAAAATATTTAGTAACCAATCTGATTTTTAATCGCTTTTGATTATTTAAAACTAAAAGTAATATAAATAGTAGGGTGTTTGTGGGGTTTTTAGCGCCTCCATAAAAGAGTTCCCTCCCGCGAACTGAAATCAAGGCTTTTTTACCCCCTCCACTTTTATAGATTTGTGTATAATTTCTCGAATTTTAAGGTTAGACATATCAAGTTTGGACTCAAATTAATCGGGGATCTGAGACGAGTTCAACGATGGTATTCAAGTAGGGGGGTGGCAGCAACCCTTAACATTTCCACCCCTTTCGAATTTTAAAGTACATCAATTTTTTTGGACTCAAATGAAGCAGGAAGCACGGTGTTCACCGGTGGTGGTGATTCAATCGACTGATGCTTTTTTATTGTCGACAGCGGTTGTTATCTGAAAAGAGCGAGGGATCAGAGAGAGAGAGAGAGAGAGAGAGAGAAAGAGAGAGAGGGAGGGAGGAGAGAGAAAGAGAGAGAATGGAGGGAACATATGCTTGGTGAAATCTAATCAATTTAATTTATTTAATAAAATCATAATTTAATTAATTAATTTAATATAGCAGCGAGCTGAGGATCCGAACTCAGTTCGTTGTGGTTCTCAGTTGCAGTGCAGCGCCTTTAACCACTCGACCACGAATCGTATTGCGGGAGAGCCTCTTAAAAGTGCATTTGTTTTTAATCTCATCATAATGTGCACATTCTTAACATGTTTGTCTCGCTGGCATTTTTTAGTTTTTTTTATCCCCGTAATATTTATTTGTTTTTCACGTTTGAGCTATTTTTCTTTATTTTATTGAATTTAATTTATTTAATAAAATCATTTAATTAATTTAATTTAATATATCGGCGAGCTGTGGATCCGAACTCGGTTCGTTGCGTTCTTAGTTGCAGCGCAGCGCCTTTAACCGCTCGACCACGAATCGTTTTGCGAGAGAGTCTCTTAAAAGTGTATTTGTTTTTAATCTCATCATAATGTGCAAATTCTTAACATTTTTATCTTGCTGACATTTTTTAGTTTTTTATCCCCGTCATATTTATTAGTTTTTTCACGTTTGAGCTATTTTTGTTATTTGTTGAATTTATTTTCTCTTTATTATTTTTCCTCAATTTTAGTTTCGAAGGAGGTTTGCTCATTCATCCCCATGGTGACCAGCCAGGTTGGGGATTTACCTGTTTTTTTTTTGTTTTTGTGTTTTTTTATATCCATTGAGTTCAGTCCATTGTCCTCATCATTGCCTCGGTCATCAACTTTTAATCGTTTCAGAAATTTTATTTTTAGTCAATTGTTTCTTTCCCTCTCTTCTCCAACTTCGTTATTTGCCATAAACAATGTTCCTAGGCAATAATCTCGTCGTCTACTTATACACCTTTCTAAATTTGTAAATATCAATGCAGGTTTTTTTTGTTTTTCTTGAATCTTGATTTTTTTTGTCATTCCATCTTTTTCGCTTTATTATCATTTCTTTCCCACGTGACCTGCCTTTCTTTGCTCTTAAAGAATTGATAGTAGTTTTTTTCCTAGTCTCCAAAACTTTTTTCTGAAGATCTTCTGTTATATATTTGTATCGTTAAGGTTTCTCTCGCTCTGCAATATTTGCAATTTTTACGCCATGTATTTAGTCCAACCAGAATTGCTCTATTTGATTTACTTTGATTTTGCTAGTCTGCGTACGTAATCTATTTCCTCAATTTTACAGTGCACCCTCAGATGGTTATTGATTATCTCATAGACAGTGTTTTTCGAGTTGAAAATAGTTTTCTCTTTTTTGTAACTTTCCACTTCATGTATTCTTATATTTTTTTCCTCCTTTTTTCCCTCTCCTAATTGCCTTTAATGACTTCTTGCTCTTTATTTTTCTCTTCTAACGCAGAAATTTTCTGTTTGTAATTTTTATTCTTTTTCATTCACTTATAAACTTAGGTCATCTATTTTTGGTTCTACTCTCTTGATTGCTTCCGATACCTGCTCCATGTTGTTATTACTTTGTATATTATTATTACGTATCACTTTCTGTATGCCCTTTTTAATAATTTTTCTGATTAACCTATAATGTTATTTGATATCACTGTCTTTTACAATCGTATTATAAAAAACGATCTTTTCTCTCTTTTATTTTTATGTTATATCACTAGTCTATAACAGTTAGCTGACACTTTTAGTAATTTTTTTCTTTTTTTGTAAATTTAATAATATTTTTAATTTTCGGCATGAATTTTATTTAGGTAGTACTTTATAAAAACTTACTAACTTTCGTGAATATTACACTTTATTATTATTACCAAGCTTGTAACCACTTTATTTGACAATTTACAGGACTGTAAAATAACACGTTCTATATTTTCCAACGTCAGCCATTGTTTTGGAATTTTTCCTTGTACTAGTATTTCATTAAATAGTCTTGGCAAGAGTGGTACTAGTGTTTCGATTCCATGTTTTATTTATTCATTCTTAATTTTATCACTACCGGAGCATTTCTCTTTCTTTAAGTTTTTTATAGTTAGTCCTATTTCATGCTTCAGTATTAATTGTATATCCTCTGTTTTATCGCTAAAGAAGTCTTTTTTTAGTTTAATCTTTGCTTTTGTACAGATTTCTATAGAAATTGGCAGTCTCCGCCAAAATTTCGTCTCTTTTTCTTTTTTTGGTTATTAGTATTTGTTATTAACAACAGTATCCATATCCTGCCTTGAATTCGTTCCCTTTCGGCCTTTTTAACAGCAGTATTTTGTGTCACAATATCTTCTACCAGTTTTTTTTAATTATTTTTACGTTGATCACTTCTGATTTCTTTTATCATTACCTTACGTTGTTGAGGGAACAATCGTCCTTATGAGGTTTTAATAATTCTCCTTTGTCTATTAGTTTCAGTGTTTCTTTCGACAATTTTGTATAATTTTTATTTTGCTTTGTTATTCCGATTTCTTCTACTGCTTTGTGAATGCAAAACTCGATTTGGTTATATAATTCTTACACTTCTGTTTTTTTCTCCTTCTATTTAAATTCAAATTGATTACCTACACATTCAATACATTTTGTTGTTTTTTTGTTAACTAGGAAAATATAATCTATTTGATTTTTGTTATTCCATTTGGTACTAGCCAAGTCCATTTCATTGATGCCTGTTTTTTAAAAAGTGTGTTTCCTATTATCATCTGATGCGACACAGCGAAGCCAATTAATTTTATTCCTCCAAAGTTTCTTTCACCATAATGAAAATTTCCCATAACTGCCTGTTCTCATCCTTCTCGCTTTCCTACCTGTCCGTTAAAATCACCCATAACTATTTTTTTGTATAGAGTTTTGATCATTCAGTTCCTCACTTAGTGTTTCATAGAATTGGTCTATTTCTTCCTCAGTATATGATGATGTTGGAGTGTATACTTGTATAAATAAATGATGCAGTATTTTTTTCGTTTATTTTTATCTTTAACGTCGCTATTCTGTCTGTTATTCCTTTAAATTAATCAATTTTATTTGTTAAATGTCGGTTTTACCATGAATCCTACTCCATTTCGACCTTTTGTTTTTCCAAAATGGTAGAATATTAAGCCGTTTCTTCTTTCACACAAGTGTTCCCAGTTTCTTCTCACGTCTGCTAGTCCTAATATATCCCACTTAACTTGTTTTAATGTGTTTTCCAGTTCAATTAATCTATCATTATCTAATAGTATTCTAGCATTTAATATGCATATTCTTAACTTTTTTCTTATCCTGTTGACATTTTTATTTTTGTTCCCGTCATATTTATTAGTTTTTTTCACGTTTGAGCTATTTTCGTTATATTTTGTTGGATTTATTTTGTTTTTATTATTTTCCTTCAATTTTAGTTTCGCACTGCTTCGAGGAGGGTTTGATCATTTATCACCACGATGACCAGCCGGGTCAGGGATTTACCTATTTTTTTTTTTGTTTTTTTTTTTTTATATCCATTGAGTTCAGTCGATTGTCATCATCAATGCCCCACTCGTCAACTTTTAATCTTTTTTCAGAAATTTTATTTTTTAGTCAAGATTTCTATAGAAATTGGTAGCCTCCGCCAAAATTTCATATCTTTCTTCTTTTTTTTTTGGTTATTAGTATTTGTTATTAACAACGGTATCCATACCCTGCCTTGAATTCGTACCCTTTCGACCTTTTAACAGCAGTATTTTGTGTCATAATATTTTCTACCAGTTTTTTTTTTTTTATTATTTTTACGTTAATCACCTCTGATTTCTTTTATCATTACCTTACATAATTCTGCGTATTCAACCTTGTTGAGGGAACAATCGTCCTTATGAGGTTTTTATAGTTCTCTTTTGTCTATTAGTTTCAGTGTTTCTTCCGACAATTTTGTATAATTTTTATTTTGCTTTGTTATTCCGGTTTCTTCTACTGCTTTGTGAATACAAAACTCGATTTGGTTATATAATTCTTGCACTTCTGTTTTTTTTTCTTCTATATATTTTTTTAAGTTTTTATTCATAATTATCTACTATTTCTTTGTTCAATGAGTTAAAGTTTTTATTGAATTTATCATTTCTGTACAATTTATTCGAATTAATTAATAGTGTTGCTCTCAACAATCTGCGGTCAGAGTTAAATTTAAATTGATTACCTATATATCCAATACATTTTTTGTTTTTTTTTTGTTAACTAGGAAATAATCTATTTGATTTTTGTTATTCCATTTGGTACTAGCCAAGTCCATTTCATTGATGCCTGTTTTTTTTTTTAAAAGTGTGTTTCCTATTATCATCTGATGCGACACAGCGAAGTCAATTAATTTTTGTTATCCCAAAGTTTCTTTTACCATAATGAAAATTTCACATATCTGCTTCTTCTCATCCTTCTCGCTTTCCTGCTTGTCCGTTAAAATCACCCATAACTATTTTTAGTATAGAGTTTTGATCATTCAGTTCCTCACTTAGTGTTTCATAGAATTGGTCTATTTCTTCCTCAGTATATTATGATGATGTTGGAGCGTATACTTGTATAAATGATGCAGTATTTTTTTCGTTTATTTTTATCTTTAACGTCGCTATTCTGTCTGTTATTCCTTTAAATTCATCAATTTTATTTGTTAAATGTCGGTTTTACCATGAATCCTACTCCATTTTGACCTTTTATTTTTCCAAAATGGTAGAATATTACGCCGTTTCTTCTTTCATTCAAGTGGTCCCAGTTTCTTCTCACGTCTGCTAGTCCTAATATAATATCCCAATTAACTTGTTTTAATGCGTTTTCCAGTTCAATTAATCTATCATTATCTAATAGTATTCTCTCATTTAATGTGCATATTCTTAACTTTTTTCTTGTCCTGTTGACATTTTTATTTTTGTTCCCGTCATATTTATTAGTTTTTTTTTTCACGTTTTAGCTATTTTCGTTATATTTTGTTGGATTTATTTTGTCTTTATTATTTTCCTTCAATTTTAGTTTCGCACTGCTTCGAGGAGGGTTTGGTCATTTATCTACACAATGACCAGCCGGGTCAGGGATTTATCAATTTTTTTTGTTTTTTTGTGTTTTTTTTATATCCATTGAGTTCAGTCGATTGTCATCATCAATGCCCCACTCGTCAACTTTTAATCTTTTTTCAGAAATTTTATTTTTTAGTCAAGATTTCTATAGAAATTGGTAGCCTCCGCCAAAATTTCATATCTTTTTTCTTTCTTTTTTTTTTTTTTTTTTGGTTATTAGTATTTGTTATTAACAACGGTATTCATGTCCTGCCTTGAATTCGTTCCCTTTCGGCCTTTTTAACAGCATTATTTTATGTCACAATATCTTCTACCAGTTTTTTTAATTGTTTTACGTTGATCACTTCTGATTTCTTCTATCATTACCTTACATAATTCTGCGTATTCAACCTTGTTGAGGGAATAATCATCCTTATGAGGTTTTAATAATTATCTTTTTGTCTATTAGTTCCAGTGTTTTTTTCGACAATTTTGTATAATTTTTATTTTGTTTCGTTGTTCCGGTTTCTTGTACTGTACTGAATACAAAACTCGATTTGATTGTATAATTCTAACACTTCTGTTTTTTCTTTACAATCATTTTCTTTTATACATTTTTTAAGTTTTTATTCATAATTATCTGCTATTTCTTTGTTCAATGAGTTAAAGTTTTTATTGAATTTATCATTTCTGTACAATTTATTCGAATTAATTAATAGTGTCGCTCTCAACAATCTACGGTCTGAGTTAAATTTAAATTGATTACCTATACATCCAATACATTTTTTTTTGTTTTTTTTTTGTTAACTAGGAAATAATCTATTTGATTTTTGTTATTCCATTTGGTACTAGCCAAGTCCATTTCTTTGATGCTTGTTTTTTTAAAAAGTGTGTTTCCTATTATCATCTGATAGGACACAGCGAAGCCAATTAATTTTATTCCTCCAAAGTTTCTTTTACCATAATGAAAATTTCCCATAACTGCCTCATCTCATCCTACTTGTCCGTTAAAATCACCCATAACTATTTTTTGTATAGAGTTTTGATCATTCAGTTCCTCACTTAGTGTTTCATAGAATTGGTCTATTTTTTCCTCAGTATATGATGATGTTGGAGCGTACACTTGTATAAATGATGCATTATTTTTTTCATTTATTTTTATCTTTAACGTCGCTATTCTGTCTGTTATTTCTTTAAATTCATCAATTTTATTTGTTAAATGTTGGTTTTACCATGAATCCTACTCCATTTCGACCTTTTGTTTTTCCAAAATGGTAGAATATTAAGCCGTTTCTTCTTTCACTCAAGTGTTCCCAGTTTCTTCTTACGTCTGCTAGTCCTAATATATCCCACTTAACTTGTTTTAAAGCGTTTTCCAGTTCAATTAATCTATCATTATCTAATAGTATTCTAACATTTAATGTGCATATTCTTAGCCTTTTTTGTCTTGTTGTCATTTTTATTTTTTTATCCCCGTCATATTCATTAGTTTTTTCACGTTTGTGCTATTTTTGTTATATTTTGTTGAATTTATTTTGTCTTTATTATTCTCCTTCAATTATAGTTTCACACTGTTTCGAGGAGGGTTTGGTCATTTATCCCATGGTGACCAGTGGAGTTGGGGATTTACCTGTTTTTTTTTTGTTTTTTGTGTTTTTTACATCCATTGTTGAGCTATTTTCATTATCTTTTATTGAATTTATTTTGTCTTTATTATTTTCATTCAATTTTAGTTTCGTACTGTTTCGAGGAGGGTTTAATCATTTATCCCACGGTGACCAATGGTACCTGTTTTTTTTTGTTTTTTGTGTTTTTTATACCCATTGAGTTCAGTCAATTGTCCTAATCATTACCTTGATCATCAACTTTTAATCGTTTTAGAAATTTTATTTTTAATCAATTGCTTCTTTCACACTCTTCTCCAATTCTTTATTTGCCATAAACGACGTTTCTAGGGAATTTACTCGTCGTCTACCTTTATACCTTTCTAAATTTGTAAATATCAATGCAGTTTTTTTTTTTTCTTGAATCTTGATTTTTTTTTGTCAGTTTTGTTTTGTTTAGCTCTTCCTCAGAACCTTCTAATCGTTTTCTTTTTTGTCTCTGATTCCATTTCTGCTTTATCTTTTTTTGCTTTATTGTCATTTCAGTCCCATTAACATAGATTTCATCATGTTTAAAGAATGCCACATAACCTGCCTTTCTCTGCTCTCCCAATTATCATTAATTACCTCTTGCTCTTTATTTTTCTCTTCTAGCACAGACATTTTTCTACTTTTTCATTCACTCGTAAACTTAGGTTATCTATTTTTTTGATTCTACTCTCTTGTTCGCTCCCAATATCTACTCCACGCTGTTATTACTTTTTATATTATTATTGTATAAAACACTCTGTTTATCTTTTTAATAATTTGTCTGATTATCCTATAATGTTATTTGATATCACTGTCTTTTACCATCGTATTATAAAAACGATCTTTTCTCTCTTTTATTTTTTATGTTATATCACTAGTTCATGACAGCTAGCTAATACTTTTAGTAGTTTTATTCTTAACGGTGGAGGATTTATACGTGTCAGCATATATGACTATATTATATATGTGACACATTGCAGATTGCACTTTTATCATTATATTGTAATCTGAGAATATCCGGTGATAAGAAAACGGACTGACTCTGATGACAATGAATTAGAGATGAAAATACATTCATGTAATAAATGATTTTGACTCAACAACTAAACTGGGGAGTGCAAATCTCCATTTTGGTTAATTAGTATTAATTTTTTTGTAAAACAATGTAATAATTAATAAATGAAACAATAACTCCATGAAACTCGCCTTAAAATAAAATCTCTTTTTCTTTTATTTACTAGCTTTTTTAGTCCAACTTAGCCTGAGGTAGATTTTGGGTTGAAATAATCAAGAGCAACGAATCTCTTCGGGAGAAAATTGGTTTTTAAACAGTTAAATAATTTTTCAAATCAGTTCAGTAGTTCCGGTGCTAATGACCTTATCACCGAACCCCTATTAAAATTAAAAAAAAAGAAAAAAAACATAAAAAAACAGTTAGACCACACACACACACACACACACACACACACACCCCCCCCACACACACACACACACCCCCCCACACACACACACACACACACACACACCCACACACACACACTTACACACAAACACACTACACGTTGACACCAATTTAACATATATAACACAATTAATGTGGATGGATGGTCTTAAAACCGGCGTTTGTAAACTACTCGGAGTAGTGGTTTTTGGCCGGTTCCCCACCCACCACATTGGACTTTAACCTCTACATTGGACTCTGACGTCACTGCGACGTTTCAGTCACTTCCAATCAAACAGGAAACCGTCCCCCTTTCCACCCAGACGTCAGGGTGGGATCCAAAGTCCAATGTTACGCTGGTTCCGGCCAAAAACCACTACTCCGAGTAGTTTACAAACGCCGGTTTTAAGACCATCCATCCACATTAATTGTGTTATATATGTTAAATTGGTGTCAACGTGTGGTGTGTTTGTGTGTGTGTGTGTGTGTGTGTGGTCTAACTGTTTTTTTATGTTTTTTTTCTTTTTTTTTAATTTTAATAGGGGTTCGGTGATAAGGTCATTAGCACCGGAACTACTGAACTGATTTGAAAAATTATTTAACTGTTTAAAAACCAATTTTCTCCCGAAGAGATTCGTTGCTCTTGATTATTTCAACCCAAAATCTACCTCAGGCTAAGTTGGACTAAAAAAGCTAGTAAATAAAAGAAAAAGAGATTTTATTTTAAGGCGAGTTTCATGGAGTTATTGTTTCATTTATTAATTATTACATTGTTTTACAAAAAAATTAATACTAATTAACCAAAATGGAGATTTGCACTCCCCAGTTTAGTTGTTGAGTCAAAATCATTTATTACATGAATGTATTTTCATCTCTAATTCATTGTCATCAGAGTCAGTCCGTTTTCTTATCACCGGATATTCTCAGATTACAATATAATGATAAAAGTGCAATCTGCAATGTGTCACATATATAATATAGTCATATATGCTGACACGTATAAATCCTCCACCGTTAAGAATAAAACTACTAAAAGTATTAGCTAGCTGTCATGAACTAGTGATATAACATAAAAAATAAAGGAGAGAAAAGATCGTTTTTATAATACGATGGTAAAAGACAGTGATATCAAATAACATTATAGGATAATCAGACAAATTATGAAAAAGATAAACAGAGTGTTTTATACAATAATAATATAAAAAGTAATAACAGCGTGGAGTAGATATTGGGAGCGAACAAGAGAGTAGAATCAAAAAAATAGATAACCTAAGTTTACGAGTGAATGAAAAAGTAGAAAAATGTCTGTGCTAGAAGAGAAAAATAAAGAGCAAGAGGTAATTAATGATAATTGGGAGAGCAGAGAAAGGCAGGTTATGTGGCATTCTTTAAACATGATGAAATCTATGTTAATGGGAATGAAATGACAATAAAGCAAAAAAAGATAAAGCAGAAATGGAATCAGAGACAAAAAAGAAAACGATTAGAAGGTTCTGAGGAAGAGCTAGACAAAACAAAACTGACAAAAAAAAATCAAGATTCAAGAAAAACAAAAAACAAAACTGCATTGATATTTACAAATTTAGAAAGGTATAAAGGTAGACGACGAGTAAATTCCCTAGGAACGTCGTTTATGGCAAATAAAGAATTGGAGAAGAGTGTGAAAGAAGCAATTGATTAAAAATAAAATTTCTAAAACGATTAAAAGTTGATGAGGACAATTGACTGAACTCAATGGGTATAAAAAGCACAAAAAACAAAAAAAAAACAGGTACCACTGGTCACCGTGGGATAAATGATTAAACCCTCCTCGAAACAGTACGAAACTAAAATTGAAGGAAAATAATAAAGACAAAATAAATTCAATAAAAGATAATGAAAATAGCTCAACAATGGATGTAAAAAACACAAAAAACAAAAAAAAAACAGGTAAATCCCCAACTCCACTGGTCACCATGGGATAAATGACCAAACCCTCCTCGAAACAGTGTGAAACTATAATTGAAGGAGAATAATAAAGACAAAATAAATTCAACAAAATATAACAAAAATAGCACAAACGTGAAAAAACTAATGAATATGACGGGGATAAAAAAATAAAAATGACAACAAGACAAAAAAGGCTAAGAATATGCACATTAAATGTTAGAATACTATTAGATAATGATAGATTAATTGAACTGGAAAACGCTTTAAAACAAGTTAAGTGGGATATATTAGGACTAGCAGACGTAAGAAGAAACTGGGAACACTTGAGTGAAAGAAGAAACGGCTTAATATTCTACCATTTTGGAAAAACAAAAGGTCGAAATGGAGTAGGATTCATGGTAAAACCAACATTTAACAAATAAAATTGATGAATTTAAAGAAATAACAGACAGAATAGCGACGTTAAAGATAAAAATAAATGAAAAAAATAATGCATCATTTATACAAGTGTACGCTCCAACATCATCATATACTGAGGAAAAATAGACCAATTCTATGAAACACTAAGTGAGGAACTGAATGATCAAAACTCTATACAAAAAATAGTTATAGGTGATTTTAACGGACAAGTAGGATGAGATGAGGCAGTTATGGGAAATTTTCATTATGGTAAAAGAAACTTTGGAGGAATAAAATTAATTGGCTTCGCTGTGTCCTATCAGATGATAATAGGAAACACACTTTTTAAAAAAACAAGCATCAAAGAAATGGACTTGGCTAGTACCAAATGGAATAACAAAAATCAAATAGATTATTTCCTAGTTAACAAAAAAAAAACAAAAAAAAATGTATTGGATGTATAGGTAATCAATTTAAATTTAACTCAGACCGCAGATTGTTGAGAGCGACACTATTAATTAATTCGAATAAATTGTACAGAAATGATAAATTCAATAAAAACTTTAACTCATTGAACAAAGAAATAGCAGATAATTATGAATAAAAACTTAAAAAATGTATAAAAGAAAATGATTGTAAAGAAAAAACAGAAGTGTTAGAATTATACAATCAAATCGAGTTTTGTATTCAGTACAGTACAAGAAACCGGAACAACGAAACAAAATAAAAATTATACAAAATTGTCGAAAAAAACACTGGAACTAATAGACAAAAAGATAATTATTAAAACCTCATAAGGATGATTATTCCCTCAACAAGGTTGAATACGCAGAATTATGTAAGGTAATGATAGAAGAAATCAGAAGTGATCAACGTAAAACAATTAAAAAAACTGGTAGAAGATATTGTGACATAAAATAATGCTGTTAAAAAGGCCGAAAGGGAACGAATTCAAGGCAGGACATGAATACCGTTGTTAATAACAAATACTAATAACCAAAAAAAAAAAAAAAAAAGAAAGAAAAAAGATATGAAATTTTGGCGGAGGCTACCAATTTCTATAGAAATCTTGACTAAAAAATAAAATTTCTGAAAAAAGATTAAAAGTTGACGAGTGGGGCATTGATGATGACAATCGACTGAACTCAATGGATATAAAAAAAACACAAAAAAACAAAAAAAATTGATAAATCCCTGACCCGGCTGGTCATTGTGTAGATAAATGACCAAACCCTCCTCGAAGCAGTGCGAAACTAAAATTGAAGGAAAATAATAAAGACAAAATAAATCCAACAAAATATAACGAAAATAGCTAAAACGTGAAAAAAAAAACTAATAAATATGACGGGAACAAAAATAAAAATGTCAACAGGACAAGAAAAAAGTTAAGAATATGCACATTAAATGAGAGAATACTATTAGATAATGATAGATTAATTGAACTGGAAAACGCATTAAAACAAGTTAATTGGGATATTATATTAGGACTAGCAGACGTGAGAAGAAACTGGGACCACTTGAATGAAAGAAGAAACGGCGTAATATTCTACCATTTTGGAAAAATAAAAGGTCAAAATGGAGTAGGATTCATGGTAAAACCGACATTTAACAAATAAAATTGATGAATTTAAAGGAATAACAGACAGAATAGCGACGTTAAAGATAAAAATAAACGAAAAAAATACTGCATCATTTATACAAGTATACGCTCCAACATCATCATAATATACTGAGGAAGAAATAGACCAATTCTATGAAACACTAAGTGAGGAACTGAATGATCAAAACTCTATACTAAAAATAGTTATGGGTGATTTTAACGGACAAGTAGGAAAGCGAGAAGGATGAGAAGAAGCAGATATGTGAAATTTTCATTATGGTAAAAGAAACTTTGGGATAACAAAAATTAATTGACTTCGCTGTGTCGCATCAGATGATAATAGGAAACACACTTTTAAAAAAAAAAACAGGCATCAATGAAATGGACTTGGCTAGTACCAAATGGAATAACAAAAATCAAATAGATTATTTCCTAGTTAACAAAAAAAAAAACAAAAAATGTATTGGATATATAGGTAATCAATTTAAATTTAACTCTGACCGCAGATTGTTGAGAGCAACACTATTAATTAATTCGAATAAATTGTACAGAAATGATAAATTCAATAAAAACTTTAACTCATTGAACAAAGAAATAGTAGATAATTATGAATAAAAACTTAAAAAAATATATAGAAGAAAAAAAAACAGAAGTGCAAGAATTATATAACCAAATCGAGTTTTGTATTCACAAAGCAGTAGAAGAAACCGGAATAACAAAGCAAAATAAAAATTATACAAAATTGTCGGAAGAAACACTGAAACTAATAGACAAAAGAGAACTATAAAAACCTCATAAGGACGATTGTTCCCTCAACAAGGTTGAATACGCAGAATTATGTAAGGTAATGATAAAAGAAATCAGAGGTGATTAACGTAAAAATAATAAAAAAAAAAAAACTGGTAGAAAATATTATGACACAAAATACTGCTGTTAAAAGGTCGAAAGGGTACGAATTCAAGGCAGGGTATGGATACCGTTGTTAATAACAAATACTAATAACCAAAAAAAAAAGAAGAAAGATATGAAATTTTGGCGGAGGCTACCAATTTCTATAGAAATCTTGACTAAAAAATAAAATTTCTGAAAAAAGATTAAAAGTTGACGAGTGGGGCATTGATGATGACAATCGACTGAACTCAATGGATATAAAAAAAAAAAAACAAAAAAAAAAATAGGTAAATCCCTGACCCGGCTGGTCATCGTGGTGATAAATGATCAAACCCTCCTCGAAGCAGTGCGAAACTAAAATTGAAGGAAAATAATAAAAACAAAATAAATCCAACAAAATATAACGAAAATAGCTCAAACGTGAAAAAAACTAATAAATATGACGGGAACAAAAATAAAAATGTCAACAGGATAAGAAAAAAGTTAAGAATATGCATATTAAATGCTAGAATACTATTAGATAATGATAGATTAATTGAACTGGAAAACACATTAAAACAAGTTAAGTGGGATATATTAGGACTAGCAGACGTGAGAAGAAACTGGGAACACTTGTGTGAAAGAAGAAACGGCTTAATATTCTACCATTTTGGAAAAACAAAAGGTCGAAATGGAGTAGGATTCATGGTAAAACCGACATTTAACAAATAAAATTGATTAATTTAAAGGAATAACAGACAGAATAGCGACGTTAAAGATAAAAATAAACGAAAAAAATACTGCATCATTTATTTATACAAGTATACACTCCAACATCATCATATACTGAGGAAGAAATAGACCAATTCTATGAAACACTAAGTGAGGAACTGAATGATCAAAACTCTATACAAAAAAATAGTTATGGGTGATTTTAACGGACAGGTAGGAAAGCGAGAAGGATGAGAACAGGCAGTTATGGGAAATTTTCATTATGGTGAAAGAAACTTTGGAGGAATAAAATTAATTGGCTTCGCTGTGTCGCATCAGATGATAATAGGAAACACACTTTTTAAAAAACAGGCATCAATGAAATGGACTTGGCTAGTACCAAATGGAATAACAAAAATCAAATAGATTATATTTTCCTAGTTAACAAAAAAACAACAAAATGTATTGGATGTGTAGGTAATCAATTTGAATTTAAATAGAAGGAGAAAAAAACAGAAGTGTAAGAATTATATAACCAAATCGAGTTTTGCATTCACAAAGCAGTAGAAGAAATCGGAATAACAAAGCAAAATAAAAATTATACAAAATTGTCGAAAGAAACACTGAAACTAATAGACAAAGGAGAATTATTAAAACCTCATAAGGACGATTGTTTCCTCAACAACGTAAGGTAATGATAAAAGAAATCAGAAGTGATCAACGTAAAAATAATTAAAAAAAACTGGTAGAAGATATTGTGACACAAAATACTGCTGTTAAAAAGGCCGAAAGGGAACGAATTCAAGGCAGGATATGGATACCGTTGTTAATAACAAATACTAATAACCAAAAAAAGAAAAAGAGACGAAATTTTGGCGGAGGCTGCCAATTTCTATAGAAATCTGTACAAAAGCAAAGATTAAACTAAAAAAAGACTTCTTTAGCGATAAAACAGAGGATATACAATTAATACTGAAGCATGAAACAGGACTAACTATAAAAAACTTAAAGAAAGAGAAATGCTCCGGTAGTGATAAAATTAAGAATGAATAAATAAAACATGGAATCGAAACACTAGTACCACTCCTGCCAAGACTATTTAATGAAATACTAGTACAAGGAAAAATTCCAAAACAATGGCTGACGTTGGAAAATATAGAACGTGTTATTTTACAGTCCTGTAAATTGTCAAATAAAGTGGTTACAAGCTTGGTAATAATAATAAAGTGTAATATTCACGAAAGTTAGTAAGTTTTTATAAAGTACTACCTAAATAAAATTCATGCCGAAAATTAAAAATATTATTAAATTTACAAAAAATGAAAAAAATTACTAAAAGTGTCAGCTAACTGTTATAGACTAGTGATATAACATAAAAATAAAAGAGAGAAAAGATCGTTTTTTATAATACGATTGTAAAAGACAGTGATATCAAATAACATTATAGGTTAATCAGAAAAATTATTAAAAAGGGCATACAGAAAGTGATACGTAATAATAATATACAAAGTAATAACAACATGGAGCAGGTATCGGAAGCAATCAAGAGAGTAGAACCAAAAATAGATGACCTAAGTTTATAAGTGAATGAAAAAGAATAAAAATTACAAACAGAAAATTTCTGCGTTAGAAGAGAAAAATAAAGAGCAAGAAGTCATTAAAGGCAATTGGGAGAGGGAAAAAAGGAGGAAAAAAATATAGGAATACATGAAGTGGAAAGTTACAAAAAAGAGAAAACTATTTTCAACTCGAAAAACACTGTCTATGAGATAATCAATAACCATCTGAGGGTGCACTGTAAAATTGAGGAAATAGATTACGTACGCAGACTAGCAAAATCAAAGTAAATCAAATAGAGCAATTCTGGTTGGACTAAATACATGGCGTAAAAATTGCAAATATTGCAGAGCGAGAGAAACCTTAACGATACAAATATATAACAGAAGATCTTCAGAAAAAAGTTTTGGAGACTAGGAAAAAAACTACTATCAATTCTTTAAGAGCAAAGAAAGGCAGGTCACGTGGGAAAGAAATGATAATAAAGCGAAAAAGATGGAATGACAAAAAAAATCAAGATTCAAGAAAAACAAAAAAAACCTGCATTGATATTTACAAATTTAGAAAGGTGTATAGGTAGACGACGAGATTATTCCCTAGGAACATTGTTTATGGCAAATAACGAAGTTGGAGAAGAGAGGGAAAGAAACAATTGACTAAAAATAAAATTTCTGAAACGATTAAAAGTTGATGACCGAGGCAATGATGAGGACAATGGACTGAACTCAATGGATATAAAAAAACACAAAAACAAAAAAAAAAAACAGGTAAATCCCCAACCCGGCTGGTTACCATGGGGATGAATGAGCAAACCTCCTTCGAAACTAAAATTGAGGAAAAATAATAAAGAGAAAATAAATTCAACAAATAACAAAAATAGCTCAAACGTGAAAAAAACTAATAAATATGACGGGGATAAAAAACTAAAAAATGTCAGCAAGATAAAAATGTTAAGAATTTGCACATTATGATGAGATTAAAAACAAATACACTTTTAAGAGACTCTCTCGCAAAACGATTCGTGGTCGAGCGGTTAAAGGCGCTGCGCTGCAACTAAGACCGCAACGAACCGAGTTCGGATCCACAGCTCGCCGATATATTAAATTAAATTAATTAAATGATTTTATTAAATAAATTAAATTCAATAAAATAAAGAAAAATAGCTCAAACGTGAAAAACAAATAAATATTACGGGGATAAAAAAAACTAAAAAATGCCAGCGAGACAAATATGTTAAGAATGTGCACATTATGATGAGATTAAAAACAAATGCACTTTTAAGAGGCTCTCCCGCAATACGATTCGTGGTCGAGTGGTTAAAGGCGCTGCACTGCAACTGAGAACCACAACGAACTGAGTTCGGATCCTCAGCTCGCTGCTATATTAAATTAATTAATTAAATTATGATTTTATTAAATAAATTAAATTGATTAGATTTCACCAAGCATATGTTCCCTCCATTCTCTCTCTTTCTCTCTCCTCCCTCCCTCTCTCTTTCTCTCTCCTCCCTCCCTCTCTCTCTTTCTCTCTCCTCCCTCCCTCTCTCTCTTTCTCTCTCTCTCTCTCTCTCTCTCTCTCTGATCCCTCGCTCTTTTCAGATAACAACCGCTGTCGACAATAAAAAAGCATCAGTCGATTGAATCACCACCACCGGTGAACACCGTGCTTCCTGCTTCATTTGAGTCCAAAAAAATTGATGTACTTTAAAATTCGAAAGGGGTGGAAATGTTAAGGGTTGCTGCCACCCCCCTACTTGAATACCATCGTTGAACTCGTCTCAGATCCCCGATTAATTTGAGTCCAAACTTGATATGTCTAACCTTAAAATTCGAGAAATTATACACAAATCTATAAAAGTGGAGGGGGTAAAAAAGCCTTGATTTCAGTTCGCGGGAGGGAACTCTTTTATGGAGGCGCTAAAAACCCCACAAACACCCTACTTTTAATGTTTGCTATAATTAAAAAAAAAATTACTCTAGAGGATCAATTTGAGTAGAGAATATATCCTTACTTTGTTATTATTGCATGTTATTATCATGCATTTTAAATTCTAACATTCTCCACATTGCTTCCGGTGCGCATCTCTAAATGTTTCCAATT